>LPNX010621913.1:0-107042 GCA_001517045.1 Pseudotsuga menziesii
TCTAGCAAATAAGGGAGGTAGGGAGGTGCTAGGGGAGACTTTATGTCTCTGTTTGCAAGTGGGTGCTTGTAGTAATTGAATATTGGTGTCTTCACCCAGTTGATGCTGGGTCACAGTGAGAGTTGATGCTCTCAGCAAGTTGGGGCTTGCATTTAGAGTTTGCAGCCTCTTTGAGTCGGTGCTCAAATACGAATTGATGTACAACCATTGAAGCCTTTGACATCAAAAGAAGAATAGGTTTTTTTTTTCGTATGGGTTTCCTCGTGAAATATCTGTGTATCATATATGTGATTAAATGTTGTGATTGAATGCTGTGTTTTAAGTTATCTGCTCTTATGTTTGTAACTCTGAATTCATAGCAAATATTGACTACCATAAAGGTTATTGATTCTAAGTTAAAAGAAGTATATTGGTAACAAATATTAACTAACTGATTCACCCCCCCTCTCAGTTAGTTTATACCTGTAACACAAGTAATGTGCATTGGGTCTAATAGTTCTTTGTTGGTAATTGCAGTGATTAGAGTTCCAAATCTGATTCAGTCAGACATTTTCACATGCGTAGCATAGGCATAGGCCCAAAAATCTTAGATGCCTAGCCAGTAACTTAGGGCAATGAAAAATAGAAGTTCAAACACACCCAAATAGCAAGGTTGACAAACAACAATCGAAGATTTCTTGTTCATTTGTACAATAAGTGGTGATATATACAGGGGCAATCCTCATGTGAGGAAAGTTATCCTGGTCAAGCATTCTATTTTAAGCTAGTCTACACTCTCTCGCATTCTTTCGTCGTGTGCTCATATTATAATAAATACTAATAGAAAATGAGCATTATTAAGGCTACAGATCTTGACCTAAAAGGATTCCTTAACAATTTAGACCTATGTCGAGGAAAAAAAGAAAAAGAAACCATAATTCCTTTAAAGCGAAAATACTAAAAACACTACAAGCTCATAATATTAGCAACAATGCATCCAATCTCTATGGTTCATGTCAAATATACAGGCCCCTAAAGCTCGTAATACGGGCATTAGCAGGAGAATGAATCCAATATCTGATTCCTCTGAAATGGGCATAAAGCAACAAAAGAAGACATCCAATCTATAATTCCTCCTCGATTGGGGACTCCAGAAGCAATACGAATTGAGAAAGGAAGCATTTAAGCAAGGAGAAAGACATGGAGAAACATACCAAATGTGGCCTGCATACTGATAGACGCTTCATGCAAGGAAGAGCCATGGGTGACCCTAACCTTGATCTTGGGACAAGGTGCAGATTCCTGATCTACAGCAAGATCTCTTCTCTGAACTAGCATACCTCTAACAGAAGTCATGTTCAAGGAGTAGACATGATAGCACTGTATGGTTTGGAAAAAATGGTACAAATTTGAAGACATTTCCTGCACTTCATAAATACAGAAAAGAACATGAAGAAGAGTAAAAGCAAATATTTCAGTATATATATACATTTGATAATTCAAGGTAATAACACAGTATTAGTGAAAACTCTCAACACTATATGATAAGTAGGCAAACCAACCACTATCAATCCATCATACATCAATTGACACAATTGAAGACAATATCAGTACCCATGATACTTTTTTAGATGATACAATGAGTTGCCAACCACGATTCATTATCATCCAATCCATCAATAGATGATTGAAACAATTGCAAACAAAGTATTTATCAATAATTACATCTCTAGCCAAAACCACAGGTATTCATTTATCCCTGCAAGCATCATCACTTCCAAGAGTTAGGATTGCCTTCAGTCCATCAGGTTTTGAGAAACTGTGCAAACTGACCCTTAAAACCTTTGGAGTGTTATCATTTGCATATTTTATTAAGGAGCTGTATTGTTTATCGTTCCAGCTTGTCTGCATTTCAACTGATTATAATTAGGTGAACCCATTATTCGTTGAATCCGTTTGCAGTAGTGTATCATCCTCATCTTCCATATCACAAAAAGAAATATCCTCCTCATTAGACAACCCTGTTGCAGAATGTACAGATGCATCACTTTTACCTAGTTGTGCCTGCAGGCAATTATCTACATATGCATCCTCATCATTATGCTCCACATCCTCAGTGGATGTTGTGTGATTATACAAATTGTTTTGCCTAGAAATATGATAATCACCTTTAGAGTTATTGGCAAGTTCTAGTGCCACTGTTTCTAGAGATACAGACTTGAAAGAATCTTCCTTTTCATTGCCGTCTATAACTGGTGAAAAATGCTCAAACTTCTGCTCTTGGAGGAATCAAGACAATGTTCCTTTTTGGAATGCCCAAGCTTCCTCCAGCATTGGTTGATCTGGCCTTGTTTATTTTCTTTGAATCCTCTAAAAACAATGCCCTGGCCTCTAATATGTGCAAAACCAAAATAAAAGTATCAATTTTCTTCTGTCCTCAATACTCAAAAGGCCAGAGGCTCCAAATGATCCAAATAATTTATTTTTCACCTAAAGGAATTATAATTTTACTCATTAGAACATGTAGAAGTTTAATTGAGAAGACAATGAATGTAGTAAAAATAAGCAACCAGGCTAATGCAATATGAAAAGCATTGCTGATGATAAGGATAGATTTTCTTATTTCAAGCAAGCAGAACTCTGTGAAAAATGAGACTTGTAAGATGAAACCTAGTCTAAGATGCAGACCACACATGATTAAGCAAAGGTCTCTTATTTCATTTCATTCCACCTATATCAAGATATTGCATATTCAAAAAGCACATCTACTATTAAAAGTCACACAATTTCAACAAAAAACACAATTTCAGAGATCCAAATCAACATGCAGAGTTATTTTTGCATATGTCCAAGGAACTAGAACTGAATGAGAATACAGAATACATATGTTATAGCAAAATCTTTTTAGAACCTTGACTTCAACTACTTCACAGGAGATATCGGTATAACAGCCATGGAGAGTTTGCAATGAAGCTTCAAACTCTTGATTTCCAATCTTGGCCTACAACATTATAAACAAGGACTTCCCAAATTAAGTTTTCATTAAGCTTGTCACATTGAATAATGACATGTTAGAGAACTTCAGACGACTTTGGTGAAGAAAAATAACTCATATAAAACTCACCAGCCATCTTGGAGATTTTGGGATGAAAAAGAGTCCAAGCATCAAGAAGGTGTAAGGGGCAATACCTACACTTTGGGTAACAATATGAATGATGATTTCTCAAAAGAATCTAAAGATAGGAAAATGAACTGACTCTGCAAAATTATACTTACTAATCCTACATACCAGCGATTGCCAAAGGCCTCCAGTCAAGGAATAGCCCACATGAATATGCCAGCATAATACCAACTATGACAGTGAACTATTTTAAAAAGGAAACAATTAATCAGTAATGAGATTCACAATTTTGTTTCAATTATTCTTCATATAATGATTCTGGGATGAAAAAGAGTCCAAGCATCAAGAAGGTGCAAGGGGAAATACCTACACTTTGGGTAACAGTATGAATGACGATTTCTCAAAAGAATCTAAAGATAGAAAAATGAACGGACTCTACAAAATTATAATTACTAAGCCTACATACCAGCGATTGCCAAAGGCCTCCAGTCAAGGAATAGCCCACATGAATATGCCAGCATAATACCAACTATGACAGTGAACTGTTTTAAAAAGGAAACAATTAGTCAGTAAAGAGATTCATAATTTTGTTTCAATGATTCTTCATATAATGAATTAGTCTTGCTATTCAATACCATGTGTGACTGTGCCAAGGATTCCTCACAAGTGCTTGGGAGCTATTTCAGCGATGTATATCGGTATCTAAAGTGATTATGTCAACCCTTGTCTATCATATTCCTATCATACCAATAATTTTGACTTGACAAAAGCATAAATACGTGCATCATACATACATAGAGACATAGCACTGATCCATCCCTGCCATATACATGCAGAGACCAAAAATTAATAACCTTCAATAATTTGGATTATTTCAAAGGAAGGTATCAACTTATAGTAAATGAGATGACTCCCACTCCAAAACCTATTATCAATTGAAGAGAAAAACCACTGTAGCTCTGAGCCTCCTCCCAAGAGCCATAGGAGCTAACTATTCGTGTAAAAAAATATGCCTAATAAAGAATAGACGGACATTGAATTATCTAAGAGTCGAAGTCGGAATTTGAATACTTTACCACATAAAAAGATCCAGACCACATAAAAAAAACATTAAAAAACTCATACCACATAAAAACACATTAATGAAGCTAGCTACTTCAGATAGTATGCATAATTTTTTTCAGGATCGAGTTAGAGTTTACATCCAGTCAATCAAAAAATTTTCCAATACAAAAAAAAGGAACACAAAAAATTTATAAGAACAATAGGGATTCTGCATTCCATGATATGTCCATCATTTAGACATCAAATTAGAGAGTACAAGCTCATGTGAAAACAAAATACTGAAATGAAATAAATAGACAACAAGAGGAAATCTAAGAATTTTACAGAGATGAAATCTAACCACTCTACATGCAGAGGGCATCTAACAATTCATAATTTTCCTAACTCTAAGAATTCTATAGGGATGAAATCTAGGCATTCTACATGGAGAGCAAGTCTAAAAATTCATTTTTTGAGCCATATGTTTAACAAGTGTAGGAACAGTTGCATAAAATTTTATACAAACTGATGAGAAGAATGCTACAGATTATCAGATATAGGATTATCCTTTATTCTGCAGTTGTGAGGCTCCTGTTATCAAAATATTGTTACTATCAGCAGACATACATATAATGAGACATACTTTTCCCATATTTTTATATTTGTAGGTATTTTTTCTTTCCTTCACAATAGTCTGAAATTCAGGATTACAGATGAGCATAAGTAATTATTAGGGAGGTGCACTAATACTAAGCAAAAACACCAAGGAAAGTGAAAAATGTAACATATTCCTTACAATATAGAGAAATCAGTAACATAATAATAGAGAGAATACCATAAGTTTTCAAATGCAAATTGGGCCATAGATTATATCGATCTGGACAATACTACATTCTGAGAAAATTAAGAATCTCTTGTTTTCAGAAACAAAGGCTCTAACAAACTATAGAAAGCTATACAAGCACATTCAAAAAAATTCAGATTTACAATACTCCTAGGGACAAATACTAGTGAATTTCAGAGTTACAATACTCCTAGGGACCAATACTAATTGTTAATGTACCAGCTCCCCATACAAAAAATTGGTCTCAATATTGTATTCTTCATATGATATACCCTTCCCTTCTTTCTAAGACATATTGGAAAGACCGGTTTCTCCCGTTCTGAGTTTCTTCTTCATATCCTGGTGAATTACGTTCACAAGATATGAACCTAATAAGTACTGTAGATCAGATTTAGAAGGACTACTCATTACATATTACAGATAAGAATTTGTTCTTTCCTTCATAGATTACAAATAAGCATAACTCAATATGAGGGATGTGCATAAATAATAAGAAAACAAACCAAGAAAAGTGATAACTGCAACTTTTTCCTTACAATATAGATTCATCTTCTTTGAAGAATTTTTTTTTCCATTCCATTGCAATCAGTAACAGAGAAAATACTATAAGTTTTCAAATGCAATTAGGTCACAGATTGTACTGATCTTGACAATCCTATACCCTATACTATGAGGAAAACAAGAATCTCTTGTTTTCAGAAACAAAACCTCTAACAAACAATAGCAGTCTATACAAGTAGTATAACCACTTGTGAATTTCAGAGTTACATTTCTCTTAGGGACCAATACTAATTGTTAATGTATCAGCTCACCATACGACGAGTTATTCTCAATATTGTATTCTTCCTAAGATACGTCGTTCCCTTCTTTTTAAGATATTTTGGGAAGACTCATTTCTCATGTTGTACGTTTCTTATTGACAGTGTTGCTTCTTGATATTCACAAGATCTAAACCAAACAATGATTGTAGATCAGAGTTAGAAGGAATGTAAAATCCTTGGGGAGGACTTGCAAATAACTTTCTAGTCAAGGCTCTTCTAATCATTGATGTATGGTATCCAGTAGTGTCGTATACTTTAGTAGGAAAGGCTATGTGTTAAAGTGTTGTCAGTGATGCCTTGGCTAGGGAGACATTGCTTCACTAACACATTCTTTCCCTCTAGAGTATGTGACACGTCTTCAAGTTTTTACCAAACAAATGAGTCACTACCACACTACCTTAGATGAACTTATTCATACCATTCGAGAGTTTAACACCCTCTTGGATAATTTCACCATGTCCAAGAAAACCCAAAACGAATTTTCCCCTTTGGTTTTAAAATTGGTGTGGTATAATAAGGTAGCATATAAATCAAATTGACATAAGAAAACTTGGTAGGGGTCAAAGTAACAACAATAAACATCATAGTATATCTAAATGCAGAATGATAGGCTGAGATGGCGTCCGTGGATAATAGCGGCTCATACCGACATTCTAATGAGCATTGAAAACGATGAGGTGTGCGAAACCTACATTCTAATGGGGGAATAGTTCTAACATATAATACAATGAAAGAATGGGATCACATACTTACATAAACAAAACGATATTGGCTAAGAAATCCATATGTGAAGAAGGATACACTCATCAAAAGGGTGGAAAGAGAGATATTAAATGCCATATATTCCACGCTACTTGTTTCAATTAGAAGCTTCTGCAAATCAAAGGAAAAGTCTATGATTTGTTACAACATGTTCTAAGAATCATCACTAAGCAGCAGAAATCATTTTCAAAATAGGACTTGCTCCCATCCATTGATTTTCTGCAGCTCCCAAATTCCCAAAGCCTGCTATCCACAAAATAGTAATACTATTAAGGTTATTTGTGGGGATATCACATATTTATATTCAATTTCCTAATACTTTAGCTCTAATTTTCCTTAGTGATTAATCTCATCACTGTTTCTTAAATTCACCTTAACTTAAATGTTAGTCAAAGTGGCACTAAGCAAAATGACCTTCTCACTGTAATTGTTTAAAATCACATTCTACATACTGGTACATTAAGGTAGATTTCCTTTGTAGAAATTTATGCTGAAATCCACATATTGATATCAATCCAATCAAGATGCTCGTCATTAAATGGTCATGAAATTTAGTGGTAGACTATCCTACCAACTGTGGGCAGGGGTCCTCAGTCTAATTCCTAGCCCGTTCAATTTTCAACATGGTGTTAGAGCCAGGTGTTAAGGTTGATTATATGTGGACGTTGAGGCCCGAGCCAAATAGTTTTCCTTCCATATCTGTAAAACAAGTTATGCCCAAATGGAGAGTAGTAAACCTTCACATCTCTCGATTGCTAAAAGTTAACAAAAAACTGATATCATATAACACAGATAGTGTTTAGTAGCTATCCAACAAAATGGGTACATGAAATGATAATAGAAAACCTGACTTCGTAAACATAAGGAGCTCAAGTTTGCAACAATTTCCTTTTCTGGAACAAAATAATTCTTAAATAATTAATTCCTATGAGTATCTTTGAATTTCCACTCATCTTTGCTGCAACAGAGAGATGTCCCTTCCCCTTCGACTTCCACTTCGGATCGACATGATACACATGATGTACAATTTTAAGTAGAACCACATTAAAAATTTGAGATAAATTAGTTTTTTATTATTTCTACTTGTAGGAACTTTGTCTAATTATAATAGTTATGTTTAGATACAAATACAAACCTTTCTATTCCTTCTCTCAACTTGAAACCCCAAGGTTTTGACTGTTTCTTCCATTTTCTGCATAATATCTTTGCCAGGATACATGGACATGAATCTCGTTGTTCTTTCCGCAACACCCTGTAAGCACCCAACAATGAATAGTTAATTTAGATTCTATGGTTCAAAAGGCTGCAACAACATTATAAAAAGCTGTAAATTTACTTATTTAACGTTTGCAGCCAAATTACTATGGAGTTTAGGGCTTTTCGCTACCATCCACTTTAGTTTTAAATATGTATATGTATTTAAAAGTGTATAAATTTTAGATAATATTACCAATTTTACACAACATAAATGACCATACCTCTTTTTTAAATAAGTTGGACAGATCTAAACTCGGTGACATAGCTATTATATGAAAATAATTAATCTGAACTGGTCCCGTTTCTTCCATCACCACATGGTCCTATTATTCAGAGGAAAATATTCCAGGGTCAGAACTTGGATCAACACAAAAGGACAACAAGCATTACAGTGGCCACGCTTGTCTGAAGCAAATTCAAACTGTTTTGTTAGATTAGAAATATTTTTTCCGTATACAAGTCATAAAATGCCAGTAACAACCTAAGCAAATCACAATTAATATGGCATATGTACAAGGATTTTCACACATCTTCACATGTGACAAAACCATATATCGTATGTGAGTTTGGTCTAGTACTTCTTGAGTTGTAGGTTGAAACTAACAATTCCTTAGGAGCAAGAGCACTAAATCATGCAACAAAAGCATATGGGAAATGCAGAAAAACATGGGGCTCTATCACCTCAAGGAGTCCAACCTTCCTGGGGTTCCACAGCCTATGGGAGAAATAACTGTGCTAAAGAAGCAACACTTACATAAGTTTCATATATCTGCAGAAGACCAGTTTGATTGTATCAGATTTACACAAGCATCACAAATTTCTCTTTTTCTCAACAAAACAGGGCAATAATTTATTGAAAACGCCCTTCTTTTTTATTTTTATCTTTTTTGTTTTTTTGGGGTGGGAATGGCATTTCCCCCTAATCCCCCAAGTTTCCTAGAAGTTTCATTTTTAGGAATGTTTACAGACAAAAATAATTGAGGGAATATGAAATCTCTAATGACTTAACATTCTAGTATTCTACTTAGGGCTTGTGACTCAGGAAAGGTGTATTTGTGCTTTTCAAATTTCTCATGTAAACTGGTACTCGGGATAATTTTTTGTGTTAATGATCATGTAAAAGAAGATGCAATGCAAAACAAAATGATTTAGTTATTTATGAAGGAACAACATGAATTAAGAATCACAGAACTAACAATTAACCATGATAACTATATAACCGTTGAATTGACTCCCAACCAATTTCAAAGATTGGGCTCTTCTATATCTGAATTGCTTCGTAATGGGGCTTCTAGGTTGTATGAAGTTAGAGTCCCCATACTCAAAGAGGATTCCACTTTCTTGTTTATAAATAACCCTTTGGACTTGGTGAATATATGGACTGTACCTTACCGTTTATGTTATAAGCCTCAAATAATAAATCAGAGTTTTGTGCACATGACTTTACTTTTTCCCTGACACTTTCTTCCTACGGTCCATTTTTACAAAACATGAGTCATCAAGAAAGTTAAGCTTGGATTTCTTACCTCCAATAATTTTTTCCTCTGCATCATAAGCCTTTGTGGCCTCCTCCACTGTGTTAAACGTTCCAGGCCACGCCATAACGCCATTTTTGGGATCTCGAATCTCTGCAACCCATTTTCCCGGTCACCACCAGCATCAAGATACATAGAGGGGTTGATGTGTTTAATTAAATGGCAATCCCATACCCTCATAGGCTCATACATGATAGAATCAGTGGCAACATTGCAATCCTGAATTCCTAAAAACTGTTATGCTTGTTGAATTTTGAATGGAATAAAAAATTCTACTTTTTGCATTTGAAGTCTGATGAGTTTGGAACCACTATCAAACATCCTGAAACAATTAATGGTAATGTTAAAAATTTAAGTAAAAGTTGGCATTCTCCTTATCTTTCATTTTACTTTAAAAAATTTAATATTACCATTTAATGCTACTGATGATTACTAAGGTTAGGTTTTTAACTTTTTTGCTATTAGAGTAGGCTTTGCCTCCTTTATATAGCATTAGTATGGACCTAGGGTTAGTTACCCCCCACCCATCACTTAAATTGTTGGTTTGTTTTGAAGAAAACTTGAAAAAAAGGTGGGAGCATTTTTTTTTTTCTTGGAAGCAAGCTTCCTAAAAACGCTCTCATACGGGAGAATAGGAAGCACGCTTTCCTAGTGCTTCCTTCGGCAATGAGCTTCGGTTGCTGGGGCGAAGGGGAGTGGGGAGGGGGGCGCTACCACACAACATAGAGATGAACTAATGGTGCCAGGAAAGAGCTGGAACCAAATGATGACAAAAGCTGGTAGCCTAAGGATCAATCAAGGTTAAACAATGGAGCTTGAATAGACGATGGCTATTGAGTTGGTTTCACATCAAATATTGTTTAATGAGCATGACAAGAGAGTTTATACTGCTGGAAGTTTGGTTTTTTTCCTTTTCTTTTAGATATCTGGAAGGGCTCTTTTGCTTCCTATCAGTCTTGGATCAAATCTAAAATGGTTCATGGCTCTCCATACTTCCCTTTGGTTTAGTTTTGATTTTTCAGATTTCTCTTTCTCAATCTCATTATTTTTTTTATTTTGCTGCCCACTACAAGTGTGGTGTTGATTGATAGGGAACCTGCCTTTCTCAAAGGCTCTTCTGCCTTGGATTCTCACCAGGGGATTCCTTGGTTTTCTGCGATTGAATTTAGTTTAGTCCACGTGATTGTTGTGAAGCCTCTTCTGGAATGACTCCCATCCATGTTAGTGGAGTTTGATGACTCCAAATCTGAGGTTGGTTTGGATTTTGATGAGGAGGGGGACTCTAGCTGGAGGACCCAGTCTAAAACTGTTTATAAGTGTTCTAGCTTAGTAATGCCAAAGATGCCTTAGTCAACATGAAGGGGGAAGGAAAGGGGCAAAAAATTTGTAGCTGATTGTTCTAGTATGTCACATGTGCACTAAGGCTTAGACTAAGTTCCTTGAAGAGCTGGAGGAGAGGGGTGCCGCTTAGAAAGACACAAAAATCCTGCTAGCCCACCAGTATAAATAAACCCCCCGAAAGGCACATGCTACACCATTGGAAGATAAATTTTGAATAAGTCCACCATGGAATTGTATTTCTTTGTTCAGGACATCATTCTTGGCTCGTTGGATAAATCAGTGGATGGAGTTCACAATCTGCAAATAAACTCACTAAATGGACCCTTGAATCTGAAAACAAAGCCATGGGAATCAATATCAATAAAGAGGATTAGAAGGAGGATATAAATGGAAAGGATATTAATGTCACTGAGGAATTTGACAAGCGAAAGGATCAAGCATAGTCCCAGTTTGCCGAGCCAATGGATTGAAAGGTGAGGTTGCTTGTTTCACGGAGATTATTGTCACAAGGGATTGTGCATGGATAAAACCTAAAGCTATCCTCAACACAAAAGAAAAATCCAAGCACCTCTAGAGATCGATGTTGAATAATTCTTCTATATACTTATGCTATTGGATGCAATCAGCTAAATACGGGGTACCATATATGCCTAGATTCAGAATTAGGACCATATATTGAGATCAGTGTTGAAATTTGGAATTGGAAATAACTTGACAAGGCCACAAAGTTAGAATGGCTTGACCAAAAGTCGGAAAGCATTCAAAATGAAAAATATTTCATTTTTTTCAATTAAATTAAAATATTAACTTACAACAACAGAGCAATTGGTAATGAGTAACTGAAATGAGAAGTTGTAAATATAAGGTCATGAGTTCATAATTTGCAATTTTTTCAATAACAAATGTGAATTTTCCAATCCTTTAATTCTGATTTCATGGTTGGAGACTAACTTGAGGAAAATTAAACAATCAACGATAAATCAGTGGTTTTTGTGATGGAGGTAATCTCACATTTCCAGAACAATCATATCCTCTTCCATTCTGATATGGAAACCATAGTTTCTTGACAAGTGAAGAAAACAATAGTATAACAACGACCAGGGAAGCATAAAAAATATACAGCTAGCAGATCTTTTGACATTCAGCCATCACCCTCAAAAGAAGACAATCCATGTCTTTGTAAATATATATAGTATAAATATAATGTTTGTGCTAGTTTGTTGGAATAGCTCGTAAATCCTGAAGCTGTATTCAAAACAAAAGAAAAAGCCAAGCTCCTCTGGAGATTGATGATGAGTAATGGATGAATAACAAATGAAAGATAAGTCATTGATTATTGTCATACTTAAGCTACTAGATGCAGTCAACTAAATACAGTATGCTATATATGCCTAGGTTTAGAATTAGGACCATATACCGAGGTCCAGAAAGCAGTAACAAGTGTTGCCAAATTTGGACTTGGGAATAACTTGTCGAGACCATAGAAAGGGAATAAATTAGCCCAAAGTTGGAATGCAAATAATTGATTTTTTTATTATATTAAACTATAAAATTACAACAACAACAGAGAAATATTTTGACTTCAATACCATAATTTTTGCGTTGCAAGCAATTTCTTTCCAAAAAAATGTGACTTTTTAGAGTTTTTAAAACTCACAAGTTTTTTATTGTGATTTCCTGTTTGGGGATTAACTTAGGGAAAATCGATAAATCCACTATTCTCGCAACATTTTCAAGATAATCATATGCTCTGCCCTTTTGATGTGGTCAACCATAGTTTCCTGACAAGTAAAAAATAGTAGTATATCAAAGACATCTACAGTTAGCAGAAACTTTGACAGTTAGCCCTCGCACTGATAAGAGGACAATCCATGTCTTTGTAAATTCTGTAAATATAGTGCTTATGCTATTTTACTGGAAGCCTATAACTCATGTACAACATATTCAAACGTCAAACACCAAATCCTAACAGAGTAGGGGTAATCCTGAATTTCCCAATTTTATATATTTAATATAAATATTTATATTTTCCAAAAAACAACCAAGACAATGGCATGTTACAGAGTTTAATGTTCAAAAGCATCATGATGCTATAATGTTTTCAATTGCTTTTAATTCTTTTACCATACTTGTAATAATACACATAAATGTCAAATACAATATTTTAAAAACATATATATATATATACTAACCTTATTAGTCTGTTGGCAATGAGGGCAGGTCCAAGGATCGATCTTGGGTTACTCCAGCATTCTGAAGCAACTCAAATGAAATCTTTCCCTGCATTGCCCACAATACTGTAAGCACTTTCCCTGCCCCTCCTCGCAAGGAAAACAACAAGAAGGTGAGGCAAGCAAAACTCCATCACCTGCCGGATATATTTTCCAGTCTCTGCTGGACCCCTTATTGCCTTTCTTGCTCTCAGTTTCTGTTTTGTTCAATATATTTTTTCCAGTGTTCCTATTTATAGTATTCCTCCCATCCCGTTCATGTTTCTCCATACTAATTGGCGAAACCATTGTGTAGAACAAAATCTAAAAAATAAATAAATAAAAATATTGAAACCCTACTCCTACTCTTGGATAAAATAAATCAAGCAGCGAATGTGCTGAAAGAGCTCCAGATGACGTGAGAAGATATAAATTTAAAAACTAGTGTCATGATTAGGGATTTCTCCGCTACAACTACATAATGGAACCCAAGAAGTATCCCAACCATAGATAAATGTTAGCTGAGCTTGGTTTGTGTGGGGACTTGATCCTCTGATCTCTGAGTATATGGTTTCCCAAGGGTTTCTTTATACCTTGCTGTTCTTTCTCCTCCTCCTTCTACTAATGTTGAATCTGGTGTAGTAAGTATCAATATGAATTTTTTCCTCTACATCATAAGCATTGGAGGCCTCCTCCAATGTGTTAAACGTTCCAAGCCACACCATAACACCCTTTCTGGGATCTCTAATATCCGTAGCTCATTTTCCTGGTGGACGCCATATGATACCTCTATACAAAGTCATCCTCTTCCTCCCCCGCGTTCTTGGCTGCGTATTTTTGAAATCCTTCAAAGAAGAAATCACCCCATTTTTAGTACCTTCAAACCCCAACCAAAGTCAAAATAACAAAAAATCAACCCTAGGAAGCAACAATGAATCCCATCCCAGTAAACCCTAAGAGTGAATACCGAAATAATTTGAGGATGAGATTCACCATTATGCCATTATTCCACGGGATGATCCATCACGGACCCGACCCGAGTGAGGATAAATTCCATCCCTTTTGTTCCTAGCCTCATGATCAATTTTGGTTTCGGTTTTCTGCAGGGTTGTGATGGAATAACTCCACATTCACGGGAGAAAAGACTAAATTCCCAAAAAACAATTATGTGAGAGGATTCGACGTAATAGACACCATCAAATATATAGTGGAATCGTATGGTGTGCAGTTATTCTTGCCAAGCATATGAACAATGCTCAACAAAGAGGTGGAAAACACGCAAACACTAAAACTTACAGGGTGAATACCCAGAGTTTATTGCTAAATGGGAGGATAGAGAAATGGGAGGATAGAGCAACGCAGGGACTGGAAACCTTCAACCATCAATGCTGTCACTTACGAAAAAGCTCAAACTGGGTTCTAACCTTTACCTCTAAAAGATACAGAAGGCTCGACTATCAGCATGGAATTTTTTTACAGACTCAATTTGAAGAGATGTGGAGGACCAGTGGATCACGAAGGAGACACGCGGGGATGGGGGTTAAGTGGCAGGTCCAACCATCAATGCTGTCACTTGTGGAGGAGCCCGGACTGGGTTCTAACCTTTACCTCCAAAACATCCGGAAGGCCCGAGTTTTATACAAGTCAATTTCAAAACATGCGGAGGACCAGCGGATCACGAAGGAGACACACGGAGAACCAGCGGATCGCGAAGAGGACATGTGGAGGAGCATGGTTGGTTGAATAGACGACGAAATGAACAGTGCTTTTTCGAATAACTTCAAAGAAAAACGCCTTACGACGTAAATATATAAACATTTTATAATTTTCATTTTAACCATGAAATTAAAAACCAGGTGAAATTCTAACGCTCCATTGACTTTCCATTGATTCCTTAAATTTTTTTTCCCACTATTTGTTGCAAAAAATATATACATACACATTGCATTCTCTACAAATTTATAGGCTTTCCCTTTATTTCTGTACAAAATTTTCACTGGCTTTCCATTTATTTCTGTACACAAATTTCATATCCTTTCTATTTAATTCCTCTTTAAGTCCAAATTACTATTTTGACAAACGAGCAACATTTGAAAGAATTATATGTATCCATATCTCAGTCATTTGACACAATTTTTTTCAGAAGAAAAAAGCCTATCCTTGATATTCATTAATGAATCAAGGGGCATCTGAAATGCCATCCCAATAAGTGGGTTACAGTTGAAATGGATGATCAAAGGAAACATTCAATAGTTACATCATTTAGGAGACACAACACAACAAGTTGCAAGGGGGGACAAGCACATATCCAACCTACAGTTCCCATCAGAAAGGCTGTCACTCAAACCATATCTATCGTGAACAAAAGAGTGCAAAACTGTAGTCTAAAAGAGTCCTCTCCACTCATAATAAAAAATGGGGTGTACTAAGAAAAGGAGTACATGCTCCAGCACCGGGCTCAAAAGAGCTCAATATTATCATGAGAGGCCAACTAAGCTTCAATAAATTCAGAGTAACTACTTGATCCTGGAGCCAAAGAAAGAGATTTTTTAGAAATGTAGTCTGCATGCTGATTGTATTCATGATAGATATGGCATAAAGACAGTTCTACAAAGCATGAGCATAGATTTCTAGTGTCCCTACACCAATGATGGAGTTCAAGTGGTGAAAGGGATGCTGTACCCTTTTCCCAATTAATAATGACTGAAGAGTCACCACATATTCTGAGCTTGGGTATCCCCATCATTTGGGCTGTATGCAGAAGGGCCCAGAGCCCAATCAGTTCCGATTTTGTGTTGGTGCAAGGACCCGCCCCCAATGCAAACTCGAAGGAATGTGACTCGTTCAATATCAAACAATAGCCAACCCCTCCAGCACCTTTAGCAGATGCCCCATCGAATAATCCACAGGGATAATCAAGGACATGACCTTGGCCAATGGACCTGGATTTTTTTACTTTAATGACCGATGGATAGTACATATGTGAAAAATATGTAATCTAATGGATAATGTTGGTGACAGTCACTATTTTCCCTTCAAATATAGAGATATTTCTTGCTTTCCAAACAACCCACATGGCAAGAAATGGGAGATAATAGTAAGCTAAGTTTTTGGAGAAACTGTCTGTCCACCTTTCCAAATATGAGAAGAGATCATCTGACTGAAAGGAAGGAGAGATATTTTATTGTTCCATAATGATTGAGATAACATTCTTCCATACAACACAATGAAAAAAGAGGTGCTGTACACTATCAGTAGCCTTACTTTAGAGTGCACAGATCCCAAGCCTAGTCTAGCCTCTCTTCTAGAGATTATCCCATGTAAGAAGCTTGTTCATCAAAGCCAGGAAAATAAAACAATAGATTTTCCTGGGGAGAGCATTGGTCCATATCTATGTAAGTAGTCTGCTACCAGCCCGAGGAGAAAATGAGTGGACAATGCTATCATAAACCAATTTAGTAGACACAAATCCATCATACTTGTTATATGCCCAAATCAAAGAGTCAGATAGTGTGTTGAGGCAGATGCTCCCAATTTCTAGGTTTCTCATGAAGGAATCCCATACAATTTTCCAGTCTCCCATGACATAGAGATTCTCTACCGTATACCAATACTTGTGTAATCCCGAAAGGGTATTACGTGCCTGAGACAGTGAGACAATATCCAGATCCTCTAAGAATTCTCTTAACCCAACAGGGAATGTGATCATGTTTGGTACCCCAATAATGGGATATATTCCAATAAGAACGCTTTTACCATTGCCCATTTGCCAAGAAAGGCTTCTACACAACCCAATTATACATACGAGACTCACTTTTACAAAATTCTCACTTAGTAACTCATTAAATTTCCATTTAATATTTACAAAATAAATACTTAACTAAAATTTAAATTTTTGTAACACTTATATATATATATATAATAAAATGTTTTATAATTTTTTATTTGTTTTATAATTAATTTTGTAAATTTTTTATTAATATATATAGATAGATATATATAGATATATATTTTCAGATGGAAAATTTCCTAGGGGGATTCACTTTGTTGAGCAATATCTTATCACCTTCATTCATAAACGAGGGTTTTTAATTGTGAAAAGTAAGTTCAATATAATGTAGGTATTGAGGGGTAGGGAATAAGGTATGAGGGGGGATTCACTTTGTTGAGCAATATCTTATCACTTGCATTCATAAACGAGAGTTTTTAATTGTGAAAAGTAAGGTCAATATAGTGTACGTATTGAGGGGTGGGGAATAAGGTATGAGGGGGCTTATAGGTATTGGGGGGTATAAAAAGGGATTTCTAGTAAAAATAAGGAATATATTATTAAAAAAAGGGTTTTTTATTTATTGGAAATATGTATTGGGAGGGTGCTCAATAAATTACTTTTGTAAGTAATTATCAATATCTAGTGAAATCAGGGTATTCTTTAATATGCCATGAACAAAGGTGCTATGACATGGTTTCACTAAGTAAAGACCCCACGAACTGCCCTCTAGGAGCTTACAAAAATAACAAAGCCCATTTAAGCCATCTGTGTTTTATACATAGTATTTGGCTATCTAACTTATCAAAAAATATAATCATTCTTCCTTGTCTTCACATCTATTCTTCAAAAAAAGATCCAACATATTCTTATGTTTCTTCTTACAGGATTACAAATTGGTTGTCTATCTCTTCATTTCTTTTTTCCTCTACCTCTGTTAAGCCGGGGGAGAGAGAAAGTGTCAATTTAGAAAGCTTATCTACTTCTGTATTTAGTTCCCTTTATATATGTTTAAAGGAAATTGTTTCAAAAGAGGCCATCTGCTCCTTATTGTTCTCAATAAGTGTTGGACATGTGGAATGTTGGTCGGGATTCTCCCTGTGGCCCATTCTACAACCATTTAAGAGTCTTCGAACAACTACAAATTCTTCATTTGTTTGTCCATTTCCATCCTTAGTACTTCCCATAGTGCTGCCAATTTTGCTTTGTTGTTTGAGGCTCGAACAAGGAAATTTTTTATAATTTCTTATTGTCATTGAGATACACCACTCCTCCTGCTCCTCCTAGTGGTGGTTCTTCCTGATAGGCTCCATCAAAAAAATCCCATGGAATTGTTTTGTTAATCTATGGATTTGTTAGCAATCTTTGTGTTGTTGATTTGAGCTTCATTCGGTGCTACGTGATCTTTTGCATAAGCATTGTTTCTATTATTTCTAGTCTAGTCCATGTGTTTTGACACACCACCCTATTCCTTGTTTCCAAAATGGTAAAAATAAAGAGTACGGGAAGGGCTTAATAGTTACGTACTCTTTCGTTATCCCACCAAGTTTTGGTTTTGTGTTCCAATGAATGGTCCATATTCGGGTTTGTTGTGAAAATCAGTTTCCTGATGGTCCTTTCCCATATAGATCTTGCATATGGACACAAAAATAAAAGATGAGATGTTGTCTCATTTTTGGATCTGCGTAACAGACACATTCCGCCCCCCTGGAAACCTCTCTTTATCAAAATTTCCCATGTGAGGATTTTGTTACTTAGCGCCAGCCATAGCATCGTCCACCACCAGCGATCAACGCCTTCATGTTCTCTCTCCATCGCAACATCATATCCTAGTTTTGCAAACAAGCTCTCATCTTAACCATTCTTTGTCTATATGAGTTTGTCTGTCTCCTCCTCCTCCAGATGAATGAAACAATTTACTAGCTTAATAACATAGCAGTTCCATTATATCGCTATTGTACCCATTAATCCCAAATTTTGGTAAGTTTTCCAGCCTGTTTTTCCTTTTATCCGTGATATATATATATATATGTATATATATATATATAAAATTTTATAAAAACTTTGGAAATAATTGATTGAAACATTGAAACATTCATAATTTATTAATTTTGGACCAAACTAGGTCTTACAAAATCCAAACCACATCTTATGAGGAGGAAGAAAAATAAGTGTTAAAGCAAAATTCCTATTCGCTTTTTTTTATGATGCTTCATTGTATTAAGTAAATATGCAAAAAAATGGTCGGTTAAAAAAACAACCCAATATGAGAGAGACATTGTAATGTTCATACCTAAAAAAAAAAAATCTTCGCAAAAAGAATGTTGGACTTGCACATGTTTTGAAAACCATGTGCAAGGCCTGATAAACAACCCATGGATTTATTGTACATGGTTTAGGAGGGCCTTGCAAATGGTTTGAAAACCATGTGCATGACCTCCTAAACAACCCATGGTTTTATTGTACATGGTTTAGGAGGGCCTTGCAAATGGTTTTAAGACCATGTGCAAGGCCTCCTAAACAACCCATGGTTTTAGGAGGGCCTTGCAAATGGTTTTAAGACCATGTGCAAGGCCTCCTAAACAACCCATGGTTTTAGGAGGGCCTTGCACATGGTTTTAAAACCATGGGTGAGTGCAAGCTAATGAGGATCACTTTTGGCACATTAGATGCAATAGAAAACTGAAAAATCAGGCATCCCTCAACTTAATTGTATTTTTTGAGATACTTACACAAAATATCTTGCTTTGAGTAAAAAATATTAAATGTATGAAATTGAATCACGTTTCCGAATATATAAGGTTTATGTATTGAAATTTTTTAGAAATATGTCAAGTTTCATTTTTTCTAACAGTCACTTTTTATTTTTTAGGAAAATGATAAGGTATATGTTTTTGTGGGTGCAGCCTTTGAGGGCCTAAATGATCCTTTCTGGATACAAAAATTTGCAAGCATGTAGAGAACATATAGCACTAGTGCAGTGCTATTTTTTGAAAATAAAATTAGTAATTTTTTTTTATTTATTTATAATTATCGAAGTGATTATTCCTCGAAAATGGTATGTCTTTTGTGGGTGTAGCCTTTCAAGGTCTTAATGAAATAATCATGAAATGGGCTTTTTATAGAATGTAGAGGTCGGTGTCTTCTAGTGCACCATATAATTTATTCTTAAAATGATTAAAAATTGAAAAAGTTATGGAAAAAACACTAACAACATGTTTTTTGACTTAAGGAGTTAGGACACAATAGAAATTGAAAACAAATAGGAAAATATAATATTTTTTAATAAAAATTACATATTTAGAATCTGCGTAAAAAATGCTATTTATGTTTAAGATTTTGTCAAAAATGATTGTGTGTAGCATATTGTAACGAGTGCATAAACAATGACTTCTTCAGAAACTGGAAGAAATGCCCAATTAGCTATGGTTTATCATATACCATAGCACAGGTTTGGTATTACCGAAGTGAATTCCAAACCATACACATGGGACTATTGGTGACATGCGAGCAAGTGAATTGGCATGTTTAAATTCAAATTACATTTCCCATCCTTATAGAATTGGAAAACGCGTGCGCGTTATAGAACAACAAAACACACGCGCATTATAGAACTACAAAACGCATGTGCATTATAGAACTACAAAATGCGTACATGTTATGTAGTTCTATAATGCACACGCATTTTGTAGAGCTAAAACTCTAGCACTATATGCAATATATCAAATGTATGAATAATAGTTTAGAGGGGATGTTGAAGGGTTAAGGGCCTAGGAGGATGTTGGAAGCTTAGGTAGAGATGATTAATAGTTGAGAGGGGGTGGGGAAGGGTTAACGGCCTAGCAAGATGTTGGAAATTCAAGTGGGGATGGTTAATAGTTGAGAGGGGGAAGAAGGGTTAAGGGCCTAGGAGGATGTTGGAAATTCAAGAGGGGGTTGGGAAGGGTTAAGGGCCTAGGAAGATGTTGGAAATTCAAGTGGGGATGGTTAATAGTTGAGAGGTGGTGGAGAAGGGTCAAGGGCCTAGAAGGATGGTATAAGTTTGAGTGAGTATGGTTAATAGTTGAGAGCGGGTAGGGAAGGGTCAAGGTCCTAAGAGGATGTTGTAAATTCAAGTGGAGAAAGATGAATGGAATGAGAACATTATGGGTTACAAGGGTGAAGGGGAGTGGGGATTGAGAGGATTATTAGGAGGAGGAGAGGTGTTGAAAAAATGTAGGGTTAGAAGTAGTATGCCAAACTTGAGTGACAAAGGGGGATAAGGTGGAGGGAAGGAAGTGGGTGATGTTTTGATGAGAGAGAGGATTGGTGAATGGAAAGGTGGATATGGAGTATTAGAGGAGGAATAATATGTGTTGGAGGAGAGAGGTGAAGGAGGGGGGATATGAAGAGATGGGAATGAGATGCGATAAATTAGAGAATAGGGGTCATAATGAGGTAGGGGGTTGATGAGAAGGAATAAATTGAAAAAATAGAGGAAGGAAGTATAAGAGAGAGAGAGAGAGAGAGAGAGAGAGAGAGAGAGAGAATGATGTGGAGAGAGTTTGAGAGAGAATAATATAGAGAGGGAGGAGGGGGCATGAGGGAGGGATGGAGATAAAGTGAAAGAAAGAGATAGTGAGGGAGCAATAGAAGTTGTGTGTGTGAGGCAGGGTCAGGGGATCGACACAAAGACGAAAAGGGGGTAAGTTCACACACACACACACACACACACAGATGGTGTCCAAGACAGAGGGTGGAGGGTTGGGGGATGAAGAGAGAGGGAGGCTGTGAAAGAGAGAAACATGGAGAGGGAGGGTGAAAAGAGATAGGGAGGGAGGGATACAAGTTGAGAGTGAGAGAGAGGGAGAGGATAGGTAGATGAATAATTCGATGGAGGGATGGTAATTAAAGGAGAAGGGAGGGAGATATTTATAGAGGGAGGTAAATATAAGGTGGAGAGAGAGGGGGAGACAGAAGGAGTTTGTGAGAGAAGGGGACACACACACACACACATATTATGTGGGAGAGAGGGGGATGGGTGAGTGACAAAGGGAGAGGGGAAGGGGTGAGAAATAGAGAGAGAGAGAGAGAATGATGGAGGATAGGATAGTGAGAGAGGTATATAGAAGGTGGACATAAATTATGAGATATGGGAAGTGAGGGAGGGACAGAGAGAGAGAGAGAGAGAGAGAGAGAGAGAGAGAGAGAGAGAGATTGTGTGGGAGAGAGTGTTAACACCCAAAAAGGGTACACTACCTCATCTACCCCATTACATGGCTCATTTGTCCATTTTCCCACCATATTTCCATCAAAAACCCATAAAACCATGCAAAAAGCCTCCAAAAGGCTTAAAATGCCTCCAAAAGGCCATAAAACCCTCTTTTCCTCTAAAAATATCCAAAATTCCTCCAAAAAAGCAAAAATCTCCAAAAAGGAATAAAAATATAAAATAATGAGGAAAATGAAGAAGAAATCCTAACCCTAAAACCGCATGGTTTCCAACTATAAATAAGTGATGGAGACCCCTTATTCAAAATCCACAATCACAAGTATCCTGCCTCTGCCAAAATTGCTCGTGAAATCCTAGCTCACCATTGAGAGCCCCTTTTGGCCCATTTCCACCATTGGAGAAAGAGAAGAAGCAGCTTGAAGCTCGGAGCCATCGACTTGGATCATCGCAAAGGGCTTCACCAACCTCCACATTGGAGGTAAGATCAATAAAATAATTCTTTACCTTTTACTTATTTGTGCTTCATACATGTTTAGATTTAAATTTTTATTTTAGTTATAGCTTTTAATTCACATAACATTGAACTGCTACTAAGGAATCCATTGTCCTTAGTAGGTACTCATTCGTACAAGCTAGGGCTAAAACCCTAGCAACAGTTTTGGCGACTCCGCTGGCTTTTTTATTTATTTTATTTTCCGTTTTGTCCTTTCGGCTGTCATTTTCGGTCGCCGTAAACCGCCGTTTTTCCCCTGTTTGCCGCGCTCCGACTGCGCCTGTTAGCATTTTTCCTGCGACCCGACCACCCCTGTTTTCTTCGAACCCGCAGTCCGCCCGCGCCTTCTGTCCAGAAACCCGTGACCCGACCGCACCTGTTTTCTTCAAACCCGCGGTCCGCCCGCGTCTTCTGTCCAGAAACCCGTGACCCGACCGCACCTGTTTTCTTCGAACCCGCGGTCCGCCCGCGCCTTCTGTCCAGAAACCCACGACACGACCGCACCTATTTTCTTCAAACCCGCGGTCTGCCCACGTCTACCATCTAGAAACTCACGACCTAACCACGACTGTTTCCTTCAAACCCGCGGTCCAACCGTGCGACTTCGCCCCAGACCCGTGATCTAGATTTTGCACTTGTTTTTTCTTTTTGAACCCAGCCCCTTTGTTGCCATATCTTCTGCACCTGCATAGCCACCTGTTCTACCTGCAACCCTACAGCCATCTTTGTCCCCCTCTATAGAACTTTTTAAATTTTTTTTTTTAGCATTGTTTATTCAGATAAATCTTGCATGGTAAAATTTTTTAATTCAGTATTATTGATGTTTACGAAGTTGCCCTGGCACTTCTTTTCTGGGTTCATAACCTCACAAGCACACAATCTGTCACCTAATTCAAGTGAGACTTAAAAACTACTTAACTCAACCAACATTCTAACCCCACTTGGGGAACATAAAAGAATTTTTGTAGTTAGGTAGGATCAGGGGGATAGGCTTCCAATAACACCCCTCGGTTATTTACACTTGAGACATAGTTGTTGTCCATTAGGGAACCAAAATCCCTTAGTATTTTTTGACACGGTCACAACCGGTTTATCAGAGGGCCTCTCCCTTAGGAGGGTTGAAGTCGTGAGATTGGTTCCGGAGGTCTGAGTGGAATACCAAACTCCATTCAGTAACTGAAGGGCTACCTTTCGCAGTTCTCGAGATATCCCTATATAGGGGTATTGCGGTTAAAGGACCAAGTGGCAGATTTACCTTTCTGGACGTGTCATGAACGAGGTATCTTAGTTGCCATTCTTCTAGGATTTGACTACCCGGTGTCCCTCCCGGTAGGGGGATACCTTAGCCACTTGGCTTCCCTATTCATATTGTCTGATTTGGATTTCATCACCTTGTAGAGGATATGTCTAGTTAAGTCATAATACTTTTAGTTAGGTGTTTGCATGCTCCCTCACCTCCTTTTGGTCTAGTGAGTCCACCGTTTTTTATTTATAGGCAACCTGCTTTTTTGGTATTCTGACCATTTTTGTTGATACTCCGCCTATTATAGCACGCAGTTACAGTGGGTGTTTTGAGTTGTTGTTGGCTTGAGCGCCCCATTTTTTTTTAGCTCTCCTTCTGCACACTCGGTTGCATTAGAGTTTTTTGAGCTGTTTTGTACCTACCTCAACCCACACAGATTTGACACCATTTGTCACCATTGAGTCCCCGAGACATTCTCAGCGCCTCAGAGGCAAGCCCCCACAGCACGGTTCACTTGACACCACCCGTCATCGACACAGATCTCGAGCCTTGTCACTTGACTCCACTCGTCAGCGACATAGGACTCCGTCACCAGATTTTGACGCCCCTTATTTTACCTCTGATTCTGAGCTCGAGTCTGAGAACCCCCTTTACACTGCCCCTACTAGCCCCATGGCCAGCGTGACTCCCACTCCCATCTTGGTAGGGACCGTTGGTGGCACATCCACCATGACACCCGGTACCACACCTACTTTGGGTATGCCCTCCACGGGGCCCCCCTCTACTGTTCCCCTCACAGTACCGATTCCCACAGCGGGAATACCTATCCCCACTCCATTAGTGACTCATACCACCCATGGTGGTCCAGGTCCATCCTATACCACCTTAGTTCCCCCACTTGGGGGAAACCTCCCTCATATTACCCCTCCACTTGGGGGCATTGGCCCCAACTTGGTGGCACATCCTTCGTCCAGTTTGCCATTCATGGCTAGTCTCAACCTGCCTGACCTAGCCAGATTAACCAATGACCCCATCCGACACAACCCTGCATGGCCTCACATGCCCACCAAGCTCCCCTCTGACATCCCTAAATTCGAGGGAAAGGTAGGTGAGGACCCACAGAACCATATCATGTCCTTCCATCTATGGTGTTCCTCCAACTCCATAGTAGATGACTCCATTCGCCTCCGTTTATTACAGCGCACTTTCACTGGCTCTGCTGCCAAGTGGTATATCGAACAACCCCATGGAACCCATGCCACCTTTACTTCCCTGGCCTCGACCTACCTCCAGTTCTTCCAGTTACTTGTCCGCTATGACGCAGGCGTTGAAATCCTACTATCATGCAGACAGAACACGGCTACCCACATCACAGACCACATCCATGAATGGCGTCGACGCCGTAGCCTATGCAAAATCAAGTTAGATGACCGGATCTTCCTAGATTGGTTCCTTAAATCCCTCCTTCCTATCATTGCTAAGGATGTTGCATCTGAAAGACCCCAGTCTGAGGAAGAGGCTATCCTTAAAGCCCAACAGTTCGATCTCATTTACGCCCAGTCGGGTTACCTTTATACCATCATACCAGACACCCCTCGCGACAATTCCTCCCAGCACGATGCGCCAGGGGCATCTCATGCTGTCGACGGCATCATTGGCCGTGTCTCTTCGCAGCCTCAGCCATTTTCCATAGCCCGTCCTACCACTGGACCTGACCCTTTGCGGGCCACCTCACAGTCTGTAGCAACCAACCAGTATGCTCCCATGACACATCACCACCATACCCATGGACCCTCATGTCCACCTCAGTGTTTCGGTAATATGACTTCCACTTACACCCCTCCAGTCGCACCTCAGCCTTATTATCACCAGCTCTTGCACCGTCACAAGCCCAACCTCGTTATTACCCGCCGCAGGTAGCCCATGCAACAAACCCACAACCCGCTCCACAGCACTATCCGCAACCGCCTCAGGTTGCTGCCCCTGCGCAGCCTCCAACTACATATCATCCACCGCAGCCTGCCCCAGCCCCTGCGCAAACTCAGAATCCACCTATTGTCCAAGGGCAAGTTTACGCTCAACAAAACCCGCAGCAAAACCAGAACAACCAACGCAACCAGGGCCAACAAAACTGCGGCAGAGGCTGAAATCGTGGGAACAACCAACCGACCGAGCAAGCTGGTCAACACCCTAATCCCCCCGCTAGTAATCATGTGGCCCCTACTAACCAGAACCCTGATCGCCCGCCCAAGCAGGCTAAAAACCCTAATTTGCGAACCAACTTCCGTTGTTCTGTTTGCGGGGTCTATGGCCACTACACACATTTTTGTCCACATATGGAGTGGGCTCGGCAACTTTTGGCTGCTGATGTACAACACCAAGGGCAGACGGCTCCTCAAGCACCGCCCAACCCACCACAACCTCAGTAGCCACCTTTGGTGCTGCAAAACCCCTTACCAACCCAAGGCGTAGTGAACACCCAACCATTGGATCCTCCTCAAGCCAACACGCCAACCCAACAACTCATCACTTACACTGCTCTGGATCAACCCACGCTTGACTCAGGTACCCACCACTTGTTGATGATGTCCTCCGATGAGATCAACCTCCAAACTCGGCGGAACCAATATGGCTCCACCCCCGAAGCCCCTCCCGCTGATACACCTACTAACGCTCATCCCACTGATCAGGCGTTACGCATACCTCCACCTCCACTAGATGGCACTCCCAGAGTGCCCTGTTTCCCACTCCGTCGTATCAACAATAACCCCAATGCGCGAGCTACGTCAAACTACAACATTGTCGATGACTTAGCCCAATCCCTCGCAGCCATGTCTGTGTTAGAAGTCTTAAAAAACTATCCTTTGCAGCGCAAGCATGTACTCTCAGCCATTGGGGCTATTGATCCAAATGATTCGTAGTTAATGGCTTTTGATTCGGACCAATCCGAACCTCACCTGCCTTCCACTTTGGCATTCCAAGTTTCTGTTTCCATTCAGAATTTTGTCGTTCATCGATGCATTATTGATGAAGGTGCTTCTACATGTGTCATGCCCACCTCCATCTGGTAGAAAATGGGATCCCCCCTTCTCCAACAGTCCTCTACTGCGTTGCGAGCCTACGATGGCCGTTCAGCTCAACCACAAGGCCTATTAACTAACGTTCCCCTCTAGCTGGCTGGCAAAACCGTCCTCATAAACATCGAGGTTATCAATGCACAGCTTGATTATAACCTTTTACTTGGCCGCAGCTACATGTATGCCATGCGGGCAGTTGCTTCTACTATTTTCCGTACCATGATGTTCCCCCATGAGGGACGCGTGGTCAAGGTTGACCAACTCACTTACCATCATCCCAATGCCCCCGCGGCACCCAAAAATGTTCTCCCCATGATTGCACAACCTGTTTCAGATGCCACCACCTCATTTGTTTCTTCTTTGGGGACAGGCGTTTACTCCGACGCACCAACGACCTCAACCACCTCAGTGGTTTCTTCTATGGAGCCCGGAGTTTACTCAGACGCACCAATGACCTCAACCTTCCCATCTATTCCACCCCTGTCATTGGCTACTGAAGTGTCCGACCTATGTACCCTGTCCCATAACACGCGAACTCCTACTAATCAACCGCCCTTGTTGCCTCAACCCCCTTTGGTACCTAGTCACATTGGTGCTGCACCCATCCATACCATTCCTTTCCTCTTTCTTCCCTCAGGAGTAGTTAGTGCCCCAATCATGGCTACCCTCAGCCTTCTTGGGTTAACCTTAGGATTACCCGTTTGGTATCTTTCGCCTTCCGTTCCCCTGCCGACACCAAATGTCGTCCTGCAACCGGTGCAACCCATTGCCACTACTAGTCAACCACCTCCCAGTATCGCTACCCCGTCGTCCTCCATGAACCCCCCCCCTCTACTTACCAAACCCATTGGGGGCAGAGGCCCCCAACCTTATACTACTGTCCCACCTCCTAAGACAGTCAAAAACCCCCTTGTGTTTCATGCTCCTCCCAAATGCCCGCTGTGCGATGAATTGGGCCATGCGACTCACCTATGTCCTCATTTACCAGCATTACATGAATATATGCAACTGCTTGACGACAGGCATTACTCACATCATTGTCCTGATATCCCCGAGTACAGAATAGCTCTCTTTGAAATGAACAATCGGGATCTTGAGACGGCACCACCCACCATTGTGGAAATCCATTCCCCAGTCTCTTCCCCTTCCGGAGAGGTCAATACCACTCTCTTTGAGATGAACAATCTGGATGTTGAGACGACACCACCCACCATTGTGGAAATCCACCCCCCGGACTCTTCCTCTTCCGACGAGGTTAATACCATTTATATGATCTCTTCCACCACTACTCCTTTGTCAACCGATTTGACGACACAAACATTCCGTATGGATGAGGAGATTCTCGAGGCTCTCACTACCCCGGATTATCCTTGGGATGACATGCACCATCATTCCTACTTCCTCCCAGATGAATCTTCCTCTAACACTGCTACCCAATTTGCAGTTGAATCCAAAGACTTCCTTTCCCCCAAGGTTGACTGGTTCAAGGACCCTATTCCTGCTCCTGGCGCCTTCGAAGAAGGTAACATGGGCAACATCTCACCTGTCATCCAAATTGATATCGCTGCCCCCGGAGGCACCCCCGAACTCATCGCTTTAGGAGCATCTTGCACTGCACAAGAGATTGAGGCATACAAAACACTCTTCAAAGAATTTTGTGATGTCTTTTCCTGGTCCTATACCGAAATGCCTGGTCTTGACCCTGCCATTATAGAGCACCACATTGACACATGGCCTGATGTACCCCCCGTTCGTCAGAAACAACGTCCCATTCATCCCTCAAAACTCCCAGCTGTCAAAGCAGAGATTGAGAAGCTTCGCACGGCAGGATTCATTTATCCTATTGCCTATACCACTTGGGTTTCAAACCCTGTTCCTGTCAACAAGAAACAAGGCACCATTAGAGTATGCAGTGACTTCTGAGACTTAAATCGCGCCTATCCCAAAGACAATTTCCCTACGCCATTTATTGACCAGCTCATTGATGCGTGTGCGGGGCATGAAGTCCTGTCGTTGATGGATGGTTTTTCTGGATACAATCAGATCCAAATCCGCAAGGAGGACCAGTACAAAACCGATTTTACTACCCCATGGGGCACCTTTGCCTATGGCGTCATGCCTTTCGGCCTTAAAAATGCTGGTGCCACATTCCAGCGGGCCATGACCTATTGCTTTCATGATTTGGTCCATATCCTGCTTGTCTACCTTGATGACCTTACAGCTCGTTCCCGAAAACGATCAGACCACCTTGATGACCTTCGGCAAGTTTTTCTGCGTTGTTGCAAATATCAGATCCGCTTGAACCCACACAAGTGCATATTTTGCGTTCCGGCCGGCCGATTGTTAGGTTTCATTATTTCCCAGAATGGAATTACTGTTGATCCCCTGAAATTCCAAGCCATCTTAGACCTTCCCTCCCCTCGAACGCTTCGGCAACTCCAAAGTCTGCAAGGACGATCCAATTTTCTTCGATGCTTCATTCCTGATTACGCCACAACTGTTCACGATTTCTTGCGCTTGCTCTGGACCCACATACCCTTTATCTGGGACGAGCAAGCCGGAGCTGCATTCGAAGCCCTCAAGAAAGCTCTCACACAAGCCCCCTTGATCTCCCCTCCGGATTTCTCTCAGGACTTCATCCTTTACGTCTCGGCATCCGAGCATGCTGTGTCCGGAGTCTTGGTTCAAGAAGATGCCTCATGCCAAGAGCATGTCATTTACTACGTCAGCCAGACCTTGTCCGGCCCACCCCTACGTTACCCATATGAGGAGAGACTAGCCCTAGCAGTGGTCTTTTCTGTCCAAAAGTTGCGACACTACATTTTACTTAGTCATACCATAGTCATCACCGATTCTAACCCCATGGTATATCTCTTAAACCGGCGGCTCCTGCAAGGCCGTGTGGCTAAATGGGTCATTATCCTCCAGGAATATGACCTCACATTCCAAACACCTAAGAGCACTAAAGCCCTTGCGCTTGCCCAGCTCATCACTGACCTCCCTTCATTTATCCCGGCCCCTCCCATCTCCGAAGAGTTACCCGATAATCACTTGTTTACTATCTCGTCCGCTGACCCATGGTACGGTGATATCCTGTTATACCTACGCACGCAGAAGTTCCGACCCATCGTCACTCGTAATGGATGTCGTCGTATCCATCACCAGGCCTCTCGCTACCTCCTCATAGGAGATGTCCTTTACCGACGAGGATTCGACACCATTCTTCGTCATTGCCTTACACACGAGGAAGCTGAACAGGTCCTTAATGATTGTCATAGTGGTTCCTGCGGCGGCCATTTCTCAGGGATGGCCACTGCCCAAAAGGTCGTCCGCGCCGGATACTTCTGGCCCACACTTTTTACCGATTGCATCACTGCGGTCAAGCATTGCCATAACTGCCAAATTTTTTCCCCCAAGGCCTGGACACCACCTGCTCCATTACACCCAGTTGTCACCGTTGGTCCCTTTTGCAAGTGGGCCATCGACTTCATGGAGTGTAGACCCTCATCTGCTAATGGCCATAAGCACATCGTAGTTGCCGTGGATTACTTCACCAAATGGGCGGAAGCCATGCCCACTTTCAATTGTACCGCTGAAACTGCTGCCCGTTTCTTTTTCAACCATGTTATCACATGATTCGGGGTCCCTAAACAGTTGGTCTCAGACCACGGCTCACACTTTGAAGATTTCGTTTGGCGCGAGCTATGCACCTTTCTCAAGTTTGAGCACCAATTTTCCTCGGCTTACTACCCTCAAGGGAACGGTCAAGTCGAAGCTGTTAACAAAATACTGAAAACCATACTCCAACGCACTGTTGATCGGCATAATTCCAATTGGAACCATATGCTATTCCCTGCTTTATGGGCTTACCCTACCTCCACCAAGACCGCCACCGGTTTTACCCCGTTTCATTTAGTTCACGGTGTAGAGTCTGTCCTCCCCATCGAGTGTCAGATACCTGCCTTACACATCGCCTTTGAGCTTCTCCCTGATACCTCCCCCCTAGAGCTACATCTGCTGTCCCTCGAACAAGCCAATGAAGATCGTTGTGCCACTCTTCAGAATATCGAAGCTACCAAAACCCGATCCAAAGCCAATTATGACAAACATGTCCATCCTCGAACTTTCCACGAAGGGGACCTCGTCCTCACCTATGACCAAGCCCACGATAAAACCAGTAAAGGAAAGTTTGAGTCCATGTGGCAAGGCCCTTACATTGTGCAGACTTGCCTCGGCAAGGGGGCATACATTTTAGCTGACTCTGAAGGCCACCCTTTCAGCAACCCCCGGAATGGGTTGTATCTTAAATGTTTTTACCCATAAACTGAAACCACGACCTTATTGGTCCGCATTGTACCGTTTGCTCCCTTTGTGTTTTTTACCTTTTTTCTCACATTTCATCGTTTTTTGCATGCCCACAGATGGACCATTTTCCAGCTCGTTACATTGGCTTCTGCAGTGTGGGTCTTGTATTCCCCTTCCGACGAACTGATTCACCTTGACGGAACCTGTATAGGCGCTGCTACCAATAACCAAGCGGAGTATGATGCTACGACCGGTCTCCTGACTGCTGCCCTCTAGATGGGCATACGTCACCTTCATGTGTTCTTGGACTCCCAGCTACTTGTCTCCCAGATCAGCAACTACTACCAGGTGCGCGATCCTTGCCTATTTAGAAAATTCCTGCGTACAAAACAACTTAGCCGACAGTTTGAATCCATCACATTCACACATGTCCCAAGAGCTTAAAATAGTGTCGCAGATCAAATGGCCAATAACATCCTAGATTGGCATATCAATCACACCATATAAACATCTCCATCATACATCATAGCATCTCATCCAACCACATAAAAAACCAAAAAAGACTGCATTACATAAACATTTACATCCATGAACATAAACCATAAAACCACATTTGCATCCATAAGGGCATCCACGTGCCTAATCATACATAAATCATGTCACATCACATAAAATACACAAGGGGCATCCACGTGCCCAACATCCTAGCGAAATTTCCATCCACATGCAAACATATCAAACACCATAGAGCGCATCCACGTGCGTACAACCAAGCCGATATCACAAAAAGTGCATCCATGTGCGTAAATATATATATATATATATATATCAAACAAAAAATATATACACGAGCTATACATGTCCTGAGTACCCCTGTACTCAGCTATACAAAAAATATGTGTAGGTACAATCCTAAAAAGCCTCATAGGGTACCGGCCGTAACTACAAAAATAAGGAGGAGTCCCCTGCACCCCCTAATGGGAGTCGTACTCGGCATCACTGTCAGTATCTGCCGCCTCTGACTCCTCCTTCGGCAAGTCAACATCCCGTCTGGGCCCCTGTGCCCGTGCGCGGTCCGCCAGTAGGGCCACCCGGATCGTGATCGCTCTAAAATCCCGGAGCGCCCCCAAACAATCCTAGACCACAGCCGGGTCCAGGTCTCGCCATCCCGCGTCTGTCACTCCTACCAGCAACCGCTCCAGCAGCGCCCGTATGGAATCCAGTGTCCCCGCTGCATCTGGACGACCCACATCGCCTCGCCCAAGCAACGCTGGAATGGCCACAGTCCCTCTGCGTGCCACATGTCCTGGCGGTGGCCTCAGACCCACATCTGTAAAACACCATTTTGTCAGTTACCATATATCAGCAATACATCATATACATAAACTGCACAATGCAAACAAATCATATGTACCATCAGGCCCCCATGCCTGTCCTGGTGGCCGTGGAGCATCCAGATCTCCCGTAAAGTCCATATCCCTATATGGATAGTCCTCCAGCGTCAGTGGTAGCTGGAGCCACTGCAAGTATAGCTCCTGAGTGAAGTAACGCCCAACATCCCCGCCACCACGGCGGCGCATCATCTCTCCCCACCGCACCATCCGAGGCTCCCTCAAGCCTCCTGCCCTGATTGGCACCCGCAGTCGCAGTGTGGGGACCCTCTCCATAAAGAAGGCACACAAAAAGGAACCATAACAAAATCCCTTTCCAGACTCCTTCGCCGCGGTTAGCTGTCGCTGCACGCAGGTCAGGAACATCTGGCCCCAGGCAAAATAGGTCCTGGCCAGTACATGCTCTACAAGTTGCATCTGACCCCCAGACACCTTCTCAGGTGACTGGGACCCCAAAATACGAACCACACAAGCCACCATCGCCTGTACTGCTGGCTCCCGCAGATCCCTCACCAAGAGTGCTTTCCGATGCACCCGAGCATCCGGCCGACAAAACTGCTCCACCATATCATCCATATCCAGATCCGCAGACACCCGCGGCTGAGTATCTGATACCCTCCCCAGGCAGGGCAACCCTATCAAGAAATAAACGTCAGTGAGGGTGAGGTCCACCCTCTCTCCCTGCACCTGAAATGCCAGCGCAATTGGATCCCAGAATCTGACCAACCGGTTCAGCAGCAATCCTGCTGACCGCATAATAGGAACCTCTGCAAACTTCAGCAGTCCGAAGAGCCCTAGCAGTGACTGCACCCGGCGATCCTCTCGAACCACTGTCACTATCTCCTCTGGGACCTCTCGCTCCCTCCATGGCACCGGTGGCATCTTGCCAATCACACAACGAAGTCTCATCAGGCTCACGTCAAAATAATGGACTTTCCCACCCATCCAAGCAAAAACTAGAACAGCCTGGTCCCCGATCGCAGCTGTCAAGCCTACAGCCACGGTCTGCGATCGCGGCTGTCAAGCCCACAGCCGCGGTCCGCGACCGCGGCTATCAGGCCTACAGCCGCGGTCCGCGACTGCGGCTGTCAGGCCTACAGCCGCGGTCTATGACCGCGACTGTCATCCCTGAACCCGCGGTCTGAGATCGTGGTTTTTCCACTCTAACCCGCGGTCCACCCACATGGACCATACAAATTGTCCCCTGGAAGCCACTACCCCCCCCCCCCAAAACCCAAAAATAATGCAGGTATAAGTTTAACGGAATACCTGTATCTCCCGCCTCCGCAATCGACCGGTCAAATCATCCAGAAATGACAACTCTGCTCTGGTCCACTGCGATCACGCGTCAAAGGCAAATAGTACAAATGGCACTTGTCATGTTGGGCCCACTTACTATTTATAGTCCGTTGACTTTTCTCTCGTTTGGCCATTCTGAACCCATACGGAGTCCATTTTTCAAACCATTTCCACCATTGGAATCAGCACGACGAGACCATCCCGATGGTCACCTCGTTGCATTATTTTCTCTATGTCATTTTTTACCCATTTTTGTAGACACCATTAGTCGCCTCGATTTGCGTGCCACATCAGCCGTTCTTCGTTTTTCACATTTTTTATATCACCGGATTCATTTTTTCGAGCTCGTGATGATGCTTGAGATCATTTCTCGCTCTCACTTGGTACAATTTCAACAGTGCGTCCCTACACCTTGCTACATCAATTTGCGTGCCACATCGGCTGTCATCAGACTATTTCACACTTTTTACATGAGCCATCCACTCCTGTCATACTGCAAATGTTTTGTTATTTTGCCACCATTCATTCACCCCGCAAGGAGGCCCACCAGTGTTACCCCCACCCTTAGTCCTGGTCACCATAAATATTCCTTGATTGAACACTTCCTCCTTGCCTGACCATTACTTTAGAGTCTTCTTATTTGCTTTTAGACTCCTTAAAATTGAAAGCAACCACGAGCATGTACTGTCGTGGGCTCGTAAAATCCACACGACAGTACCATTCCATCATTTCAGAGTCTTCTTATTTGCTTTCAGACTCCTTAAAATTGAAAGCAACCACGAGCATGTACTGTCGTGGGCTCGTAAAATCCACACGACAGTATCATTCCATTACTTTAGAGTCTTCTTATTTGCTTTCAGACTCCTTAAAATTGAAAGCAACCATGAGCATGAACTGTCCCGGGCTCGTAAAATCCACATGACAGTACCATTTTATATCCACACTTCTTCTCGTTCACTAACCCATGAAGAAGTCCCCCCCGCGCCCCTTGGCGCTATGATCGATCATCTCGGAAGCACCACCACTAAGGTCGCCTTTGTTCAGAGTATTCTGCAGTATCCTACCATCACAGCTTGAGTCTCCCTCAGCCCATTCACCCTCAGATCCCATACAACTATGATCCCTTTACCACCAGTCAGTCCCATATGATGCCCGATCATCCCCGCCATCATACTCTGAACAAAGGAAGTTTGAGTCCACCCACTCTACTTGCCCAGTTATTTACCCCAGTTTATCAACCCTACCATCAGTACTATCACATTTCGGTTTTTTACCTCGCGCCCCTGTCAAGGAAACATCATTGCTTTGATAGTTGCAGGTCTCCCTCTGTCGACGACAACCCCTCTATTCCAGAGGATAGACCTAGAGGCCCCTGTGCCTTGGACCCATCACCATCTGTGATGAGTGCCTATGGACCATTTTGGGAGGACTCATCATTGCCTCTCCGAATAGTTGTTTCTCACATGCTCGACTTCAGTACCTTATTCGCATCGTTGAGAATCGCACAGGATGTATATCCTTTCCATTATGTGTCGAAGACCCCAGATTTCCCCCGACTCTAGCACATTGGTGCGTCACTTGGGAACGGCCAGTTATATGTTCCCGTGGATGTTCGGGCTGCGTTGGCGATTGTATTCGGAAGCCATCTAGTTCCATGCTTCCTTGAGTACCTAGTTCAGTTCTAGATCAGTGTACCATTGCACGTATGACCTTTGTCACTTTGATCCAGTAGCTCATTAGTTCCTTTGGAACCACATTCAGTAGCACTGCTGTCATTCCAGTGTATCAGTTGTTCAGCTCAGACATGGTCAGCCCAGCAGTATGTTCCGGATTTGTGTCCCCTCTGGACACTTATGATATACACAGTGTTTTTTCTATGTATCCTACAGGTCCCCCTTTTCGAGCCTCACAGTTATTTTTATGTATATTGATACGAGCATGGGTATGCCCACCTCGTCCAGATGATCAGATAATTCCTCATCCATTATTGAGGTTATGTACTTTTCAGCCCTTGCAGATGGTTCGAGATCGATGTTCCGGGCTTCAGTTGGTTCCTTCTCTTCTCCACACCCCAGAAAAAACACTTATGACTTATGATATCCATCGGCCATACGATGAGCTCCTACCCTCGCACATCAAGGGGCAATCTGTTAACACCCAAAAAGGGTACACTACCTCATCTACCCCATTACATGGCTCATTTGTCCATTTTCCCACCATATTTCCATCAAAAACCCATAAAACCATGCAAAAAGCCTCCAAAAGGCTTAAAATGCCTCCAAAAGGCCATAAAACCCTCTTTTCCTCTAAAAATATCCAAAATTCCTCCAAAAAAGCAAAAATCTCCAAAAAGGAATAAAAATATAAAATAATGAGGAAAATGAAGAAGAAACCCTAACCCTAAAACCGCATGGTTTCCAACTATAAATAAGTGATGGAGACCCCTTATTCAAAATCCACAATCACAAGTATTCTGCCTCTGCCAAAATTGCTCGTGAAATCCTAGCTCACCATTGAGCTACTTTCACCATTGAGAGCCCCTTTTGGCCCATTTCCACCATTGGAGAAAGAGAAGAAGCAGCTTGAAGCTCGGAGCCATCGACTCGGATCATCGCAAAGGGCTTCACCAACCTCCACATTGGAGGTAAGATCAATAAAATAATTCTTTACCTTTTACTTATTTGTGCTTCATATATGTTTGGATTTAATTTTTTGTTTCAGTTATAGCTTTTAATTCACATAACATTGAACTGCTACTAAGGAATCCATTGTCCTTAGTAGGTACTCATTCGTACAAGCTAGGGCTAAAACCCTAGCAACAGAGAGGAAGGGAGGGGTGAGCGATAAAGAGGAAAGGGGGTGAATGGTAGATAGATTGACATGGAGGGAGGTATAGTGAGGGAGGTATATAGAAGGTGGAGAGACTATGAGATAGGGGGGGTGATGGAGTGACACACACAAAAATATATAGAGAGAGAAAAGGTGGGGGGAGACACAGATACACACACACACATAAAGAGAGAGAGAGAGGGGTTAGTGATAGAGAGAGAGAAAGAGTGGTGGAGGGAGGGATAGTGAGGGAGTTATAGTGAAGGTGGAGACATGTTATGAGAGAGGTGAATGAGGGAGGGACACACACACATAAACATATAGAGAGAGACAGAGATTGTGTGGGAGAGAGAGCAGGGAGGTGTGATAAACAACGAGAGAGGGGGAAGGGGGGAAGAATAAAGAGATAGTGATGTAGGGAGGGATAGCGAGGGAGGTATAAATAAGGTGGAGAGAGGTTTTGAGAGATGGGGAATGAGAGAGGGACACACACATACGCATAGAGATAGAGAGAGAGAGGGAGGTTGTTAGAGAGAGAAGGGTAAAGATGCACACACATACACATAGAGATAAAGAGAGATGGAAATACAAAGTTAGGGAGGGAAAGTGAGTAAGGCATATAGGGATAGTGAGTATGGCACATGTGTAGCCATAGATGCTAGAAATATTATTTAGGGATCGAGTCTTGTATCTCCTCCCTTGACCATGTTGAGGACTTAATACCCATATATAATGCTCAAAACCTCTTAAAGGCATGTGCATATTTTCTTGGAGACCGAGCATACCTTGAGCAGGTCATATGTGGTGCTTCAAGGAATTTTTCCTTAACATGGGTGCCTTAAAAATTCCATTATGGCCTAAGGAATGAACATATTCCATCAAACATGTCTCAAAGTTCCCATACCTGTTGCTCAAAACCACCTAATTCTACTAGGATCCATATTCATAGTCCAAATATACCTATGAGATAGAATTTGTGATTTTTTAAGGAATCCTTCCTATCCATGGATGCATAGAAGCTTTAGTTAGGGTCTAAGGCCATATTTTCCTCCCTTGACTATGTCCATGGCCTTCAGATACATACCTAGTGCTCAATAAATGATGATGGCATGCATATCCCGATTAAGATTCAAATGATTCACTTGCAACATCATGTGTGGTGGTTGGAGGAATCAATTTTGGCCCTAAATGGCTAACAATGAAGTTTAAGTCCTAAGGACAAAGTGTTCCCCCCACCCATGTGAAGGGGCCTAATATCTGTACTTATTGCTAAAAATGTTCTAATGGCACTAATATCCCCATTTCAAGGTAAATGAAACCATGGAAGGATCTATTGAGGTTATTCAACACATCATTCTTGGCTCTAGATGGATATAAGCATCTTTTAGGGGCTAAGGCCTAGGTTTTCTCCCTTATTATGTCTAAGGCCCTAAGACACATACATAGTATTTGAAACCCCTAATGATTCCCATATCCCCATTCAAAACAAAACTATCAACATGAGAGGTCATCTATGGTGATTCAAGGTGTCGTTCATGGACCTTGAGCCCTAAAATATGGTTTACAACCTAAAATTAAAGCTCTATATACCAACCATGATTAACACCTTATCCTTCATATCTAATGCTAAAAAAATCCTAATAATGGCCATATCCCAACTTAAAGGTTGAGGATACCCTCAAGAGATCATGTGTGTTTGTTTGGGGTGTTTTTCTTGGCCCTATATCTATATAGGATTCCTTTGGGGCCTAAGAACAAGGTTTTCTTCATCAACTATGTCTATGTATATGTTTGTAGTGCTAAGAGAACTCTAATGTACTACATATTCTCTCTTAGATGCAAAATATCACATGCAAAGGTCCGATGTGTAGGTTCGATGCCTTGTTCATGGACCTAAAGCCTTAAAAGCTACCTTTAGGACATAAGTCTTAAGTTTCCTCCCTCAAGCATGGTCAAGGGACTATGACCCATACTTATTTCTTAAAACCTCCTAATGGTGTCCACATTACAACACAAAGAAAAATTATACTATTGGGAGGTTAGGCATGGTTGTTTGAGATGTTGTTCTTGATAATGCTAAAATATCACTATAGGTCCTAAGTCTTGATGATGAAAACTATTGGTTTTAGTCATTTCCCTAGCCATGTAGTAAAACTATTTTTTGTGGTTCTCCATAATGTGTGCACGTTTTTCTTCTCTACAATGCGTGCATGTTTTGCTTCTCCAAAACGTGTGAGAATTTTGCTTCTCCATAACGCATGTGCGTTTTTACTCTCCATAACGCGTACGCATTTTGTAACTATAAAACGCGTGCGGGTTTTTCTCAGCCTAACATACGTGTCATATGACATGTCAGGATTGATCTTAACCAAACCAAGAATTACATAATGCGAGCACGTTGTGTTTTTTTGTATCATGAGCATGTTTCCTAAAAGTAGCATTCAATCTAAAAGGTCCCTCAACTTCTTACACACACCCCCATGTATGGGAGATATGTTGTAATGTTTGTTCCTAACAAAATAAAAAATAATAAAAAATAGTATATGTCGGCCATAAATAATATTAATATTTATAATGAAAATATTATATGTCAACCTTGAAATAAAAAATGTGTCTTTTGGTTTGAATCAAATCAATAGCTCCTTGAGAGCAATAATTAAGAAGAGGTTTGCACCTTGAGAGATTTGATCCCTCTCGGTGCTTGATAGAGCCTAGGATTTGGATCTATGCTGGTTAATAAAGTGTGAATTTTAATTTTACTATTCATTTTGAAGAGCATTTTTAGTTTCACACGCCATTAATATCTAGATCCCAACTATGTGTGTGTGTGTGTTAAAATAAAAGATGTGTATTTTGGTTTGAATCAAATCAATAGCTCATTGAGTGCAATAATTAAGAATATGTTTGCACCTTGAGAGATTTGATCCCTCTTAGGGCTAGATAGAGCCTAGGATTTGGATCTATGCTGGTTAATAAAGTGTGAATTTTAATTTTACTATTAATTTTGAAGAGCATTTTTAGTTTCACACCTCATTAATATCTAGATCCCAACTATATTTATGTGTGTGTGTGTGTGTGTGTTATTTATTATTATTACTAATTAGTTATTAGTATCTATTATTATTACTAATATATATATATATATATATATATATATATATATATATATATATATATATATAGAGAGAGAGAGAGAGAGAGAGAGAGAGAGAGAGAGAGAGAGAGAGAGAGAGATATGAAAATTTTGAAATTTTTCATGGTCTTGTTGTCGCTTTTTGTTAGGTAAATTTCACAACGTTATGGTTTTTTGGGCCTATGGTCTTTCATGACCCAAGGTAAAGGTTTCAAAAACAATTCTTCTTTGTCAATATGTTTGTGGTTGGTTCAATCATTATGTTTGTTAGGTTATTTGTGTTTCTTATAGTTTTGTAAAGTTTGTATTTTTGTATTTCATATAGTTATTATAAATGTTATTTAAAAAAAATCAAGTATTATTATGACAGATAAAATTAAGATTTAAACATCAAATAAAAGGCATTGTTAAAAATAAAAGTCATATAAAAATTTCTTGACGCACAAATGCCAAATTTCAACCCTAACTACCATAATATATTTAATTTAGAGTATAACTTTGTAATATTTTTAGAAATGAGTTTTAGTAATTATAGTTTTTTGTTTATAAAATTAATAATGATTTATGTTTTGTAAGTTAATTGTTTATCTAAATTTCTTCCATAGAGGATTTATGTATTGAGATTATCTATCTATAGTAAATCAAAATTTCTATGCCCTTACTTAGAATATTTAACAAGAGTTATAATATTCACAGCCAAAACACAAAAATGATGTACACTATAATAGATGCTAGAAAAACACTTTAGTAACAAATAATTTGTTGGTCCTTACTCTTGGCTCATATTTAAACAAAGTTTTCTAAACTAGATTACCAACAATAACCCTATGAGTATTCACATTATTAACATCCTAAAAGGATACAGTCTCACCTGAGACACTTACACTCACATGGATTGCAAAGATTGAACTTAGGAAAGGAAATTGCATGCATTCCATATAACCATTGAACATCCATCAATATATATTTAAATTTATTCATAGATTCATGTGCAGTATTCCATTAAGCATAGATAACTAAAAGGATAGTTGGCTCATTCTTTTATTTATCATTCATTAAGGTTTTCATCATACATATATGGCATATATTCAAACTAGGGACTTACATCGACCTAAAATAGTCCCACTTCTGACCTTTCTATACAAAACTTGAGACAATTATGTCTCTTACTAATTGCCTTTTAACTAATCTAATTACTTATAATAACAAATTACTAACTATACATCGTAGAGCGGTTCTTTACAATATTAGGAAATATTGCTACAAAACTTAGAATAAGGTCATATATAGCACCAATAGACCCTAAACACTATGTTGGGATCTCCCTCAAAACCAAACTTTAATGGTCATAAATCACTTTCTCAACTGATGGGAATTCCTATTTCAACTAGGCTATGAATTCCAGAAACTGGTTGTCAAACTGTGCAAAACATTGCAATGGAGTCTCAAAATCCTACTAAAATTTCACTACTTGTTCTTTTGTTGTGGACTCCTTGTTGGATACTTTTCCCACTCGCGTGACCTAGGTTCTGTACAGCCCACCTATCCAAAAACTACCCGCAATACCGGCCCTATAGAGCAAGACCCATCGGCAAGATCTACGAAGCAGGCACAGTCTCACCCAAGATATCTCATAGATGGGTAACTGTAGGAACCATGTTTCTGCAATTGTCGAGGGAGTATAGTCCCTTGGCTCATAGCCAAGGAGCTCAATGAAGGTAGCAGGATGGCTGGATAGAGGAGTTAGTTCTATGTGACTGAGCACAAACATATGTCATCGCGCATGACCTAACTTTCCTTTCCACCTCGCAGTTCACGCAACTCATGTGGCGCAACTGATTCACATCCAATTGGCTCTATGACTTAAGTCAGGGTTCATAACAGGAATCATATAGAATGATATACATACAGATTCAATTCAAAATGTATTCTATTCATTTATTTACAAATTGTAAGAAGCTAACAGAGACTCAAGCACATTCAACATTGTACGGAAAGCAACTAGTAATCAATCACATAAACATTCATTGAGTCAACCATTGACTCAGACACAAGAAATAACGTGGAAAAACATCTGGGAAAAACCACTAAGGTTTTCTTCATCTAGCATGAGAAAGGATATAGCACCTTGCAGTCTACGGGATGCAGACTAATATTGAGACGTGTCTTTAAGTTCAGACTTATGGTTCTCATGCTCTCTATCTTATTTCTCCTAATCTACTGCTACTACCTACAGATCCACACATAGCCTAGATCGAATTCCATAGCATATGCATCGATCTAGTAGAGCTCTCCCATTGCACTATTCTGACTACCTCCTATAGATTCCTGATTACCCTCCTCTTAGATCTGTTCTCTGCAACTATATACAAATATCATCTATCAAACCTATTATGTAATTATGACTAACAAAAAGAAACCTTCTAACTATTAAATCTCTCTTATTTGTATTATTTTACATGACTGCACTGGGTCGACTGCTTACAGGTAGTCTGCTAACTGTCACCATCAGCCACACCCCAGGATACAACTATGGTGATCATGACTCGACATAAGGCACTAATATCCTTACTTATAGCGTGCTTCCACTCATGTGGCATCTGCCAACTTAAGCCAACTTCCACACCCACGACTGCCTTGTCGCTTTCCGGCCATTTATTTGTTGTGCGCTTTCTGCGCTTGCCTTTCCTACACTGTGCACCTCTCTGATCTTCTTGCACAGGTCCTCTGGTACCTTCGCGATCTTCCCTTGCCTCCCTTGCACGTGAGAAATATCTTCTTTGGTTGTGAGCATGAGTCTCTTTCCTACGCTCCTTTCCCAGGCCAATGAGCCCCCAACACTCACCTATCGCTCATCTCGATCCACTAAGCAAGGGATATCTAACAGTCATCACTTGTGGTGCATCTTTTCCAATTTTTTTTTTTTCTGTGCATTTTCTTTTGTTTCCTAGCTTGCTCATATTGTTCCTTCTATGATTTTTTTTTTCTAAGACTTGGGCTTGTACAACTTCCTCTTCAGCTTGTTCTAATAAGTCTATGCCCATAGGTTTGTCCTGTGTTTGGTCCAGGCCTTCTTGATGGCACTCCATATGCTCTACTTCATCTTCTCACATGTCTTTATTTGCATTTTCTCTTCTTCTCTTTCTTCTTCTCTTAGTTCTTCTATGCTCACCACTGCAGTTATATCTTTCTCCACAAGCTGTTCTGCATTGTCAACATTTTGCTGGAACTGGGCCAGAATAGGAGTAAGTCAATCTATCTCTTGGCAAGCTTCATCTACCTGCTGCTCGAGTTCCTACACTCTATCACTGCTTGGGTGTTCTAATGAGGTACTATTCGGCGCGTGAGTGAACTCATGGATTCCCTGCTGAACTGACTGAATTAACTTTGTTATCCTTTTGGCTCCAGCTTGTTTCTTAGCCATTTCCTTGTTGTGCATGATTTCTTGGTTGCGCAGGGTTCTGGCCTTATCGAGGAGCTCCTTAGGCTCAGTGCCCTTGGTGATTTTCTCCTTCATTGGAAGCTTCTTAATATCAGCCTTCAGTGACAAGATTTTTAAGTCTGCTCACCACGCTTGCTCGACAAGTTGTTCTGCAGTCTCATCATCAATGAGTTGTTCCCATGTTGTAGCAACTGCTTCCATTGCATCTGCACAGATGCTCTCATCCGATTATTGAGCTGGGAAACAACTTGAGTTGCCAATTGCTACCTTTGCTGCAACACTTCAGGAGCGTGTCGGGCTCAGTTTGGTTTTCATCTCCTGGATATGTTTCTCGAGGTCTACAGCCAGTTTGGATAGACATCTCAATCGATGCACTGGTTCGACCTTAGTCTCTGCCTTCTCGCCTAAGAGCTGTGTCGCTGCCTCTTTTATTGCTTACTCTAGCGAAGCCTGCCTCCGTGCTTGGGCTGTAAAGTTTTCCCGCTGGCGGTTGATAACTTGCTTTCGCTCCGTTGCTTTCCTGGTTGCCTTAGCTGCTTGAGATGTAGCTGTATTTTCTTGGATTCTAATTTCTGTGGCAGCAACCTGTTGAATAGAGTATATATGTGGCAAGGTTAAATTTGAAAAATTAAAAACTAATGTGTCAAAGTTATGGAGACTTGCCTCGCTTTATTCACCTTTCTTAGACAATGCCTCTGCAGGCATTTCTATTGCTAGAGGTGGGAGAATTATTGGCGTCGCTAAGGCATCTGCTTGGGTGACACCATAGGTTCCAACCTGCATGGTGTCTCACACTTCAATGACAATATGTGTGAGTTGGTTAACCTTTGTGGTGATGGCTGCTATCTAATTGGTTTTCCTAGTCACAAGCTTTCCCAAAGTTTTCTTGGTTACTTCGGCAACGACGTCGCGTAGAAGGGTTGGGTCCTCATCTACTATGTCCCTAACATGGGGCTGTTTAACCTTCTACTTATTACTATGTGGGAAGCTTAGTATGTTCCATCTTCCTCCTCTTGCATGGTCTGCTTCCCCCTCTTTTTTCTCTCTCGCTCGACGCTCAATTCCTCACTCGCAGCGGGGTCGTTGAGGTCAGCATTGGGTAGATCTCGCTCATCTTCTGCTTCATCTTATTGGGAGCCATCTTGGTGCTCCTGCATACTAGTATTGGCACCATATTGGTTCAGGTTCTCTAGTGGATTCTCCTGCAGCACTTGCTGTCCTGCAGGTACCTTCTCATGATGGGTAAGCCATTCCTCAGGCCAATCTTTGATTTCTCGGTTGATATCCACATCCTTGAGGATGAAGAATGTCAGAAGTGCTTGCTTATTGGGGTCCCCACATGGTTGCAAGATGATGTTGTGCTGTGCTGCATGGAATTGAATGAACAGATACTTTGCAACCATTGCAGGAGTCAACTGGTCGGAGCGTTTCTCCCTGTAGGAAAAATGTAATTCTAGCATCAGTCTTGCATTTGTTGTCCTTATGGTCCCAAATATTTTGGTAAGGCTTTGCAAGGAGATCTACAGGGATATCCATAGGCTGATAGTCCGGTGGTGGAGCCCTTACTACAAAGGAAATTAAAATTAAGAGCCAGGAGAAGTGAAACTTAGCTGTGGGTTGTTCCTGTGCTTCTCGTGCATCATCCATCAGTTTGTTCAAGAGGAACTAGGAATAGTTAATGTGCACACCCTATGCACATTTTTTTGTGAGTTCTACTATTGCATCCATGCACTGTTATAGAGATTTTCACCCCACTAGGTGAATCACACATTGTATGGCCTTCCCCTGTCCTGCTGTAGACTCATTAGCCCATATGGACCAATTTTTGTCTTTTGATGTATCATTGACCATCCCTAAAAACATTAGAAAAATGATATACACGGCCTTTTCCTCGATAACCGCATACATATGCGGATATTCCCTCTATAGTCGCGTACATCGGGATGTGTGCATAATCCAAAATCCTTTGGAGCGTTCCTTGACTTGGATCCGACTCATATGACTCCTGGCCTTCCATATGCCTTGAGATCGCATGGATTCGACCTTTCAGTATCCATTTGAAAAGCTATATAAGGAACCCACTGAGACATTGAAAGCATAAGAGAGAATTGAGAGTATCGAAACTATAGTCCATTGTTGCCAAAACTTATGCTTGAGTCTACATCCCTTTGTCCCTTGGAGCACTATTGTGTTCTTCCCAAGCTTGCCCTTGGCTTGTAAGCTTGCTATTGAAGTGATGGAGGATTGAGGTGGTGGAGGCCCAAGTGGGGGATTCAGTTTCTCCGGTTCGTAGATGTGCCGTCAGAGGTTGTCACTTGTAATCTCTTATTCATATTAATAGAAATATCTTTTCCTATCCAGTAATGTGTATTTGAATGAATATTGTATCCATTGGAATATGTCAAATGCTTATACATTATTGATTATATATGCTAGAATAGATCTAAAACCATGAAATATAGTATGCTTGTATTGTTTACTTGTTGTTGAGGACGTGCTATAACAATTCAAGCTGAAGATTGGAAAGCTCAATGGGGATCTACTTCAACCATCCGGAATAAGGTACGAGGTTCAATCCTTTAGTGTTAGATGTTTTTATTTCTATTGCATATTGGGAAAGATTGATTTCTAGAGTCTAGCTATCTGTTGTGGTACCCCAAGCCATAGGAATTTCTCTCCGTAACATGCACTCAGTCGACCTCATATTGTGCAAGACCTTGCTACACAAGATGTTTCTTGCTGCTTGTAGAGCACTATCCTCAATGTATTTGATGAGAAAACCCTTTCTGCCATGGAGGAGCTGGTACTTAGCCTTCATATTTTTTTTTTCTATATTTTCCTCCTCATTATGTAAGTATGGGTCCATGTCGAGTCCATGCCGCAACAGACCTGTAATGGCCGAAATCAGGTCCACCGTCACCTCATATGGTTTGTTCAGCTAAAGGTAGCCACCATGGAAGCACACGAGTAGCTACTTGACATACATTCTAGCTAGCCCAGAGTAGTTGAAATGGGTCATAAGAAGCAGGTTTAATATACGAGACTGCTCCAATCTGCGCGCATACTCCAATGCAGAGACAATGTCTGCATTTGGTAGTTGACTAGCTTTTACGACCATGAATTGATCTTTGGAGATGTCTATCTTTTGAGTGTCGTAGTCTTCAAACTTTAATACTTAAATCTTGGTCATGATGGAATCCTAGGGTTTTGTGACATCCTGGGGTTTTGTGATGCCCTCTGGAATAGTGGGTTCTTTTAATAGTTCTAGAATGTTCACCGTTACTGCTACCACACCGGGCCTCCTGGGAGATACATAGGGTGGTAGTAAGTTCTTCTCTTCTTCAGCGAGCTTTGATTTCGGTGATGATGGTGGAATCATGTTAGATCTACAGGCTTTGGGTATTTTTGCTACAGGGTCAGAGGAACTTGGGGGGTAAAAATTCAAGGATTGCACGGCGACAAAAACTTGGGCTCCCATTGGTTGCACTAGTGGTTGGGAGGCAGTTAGCTGTGTGAGTTGACTCCCTGCTTGTGATGGATGCGGCAGACTCTACAACGAGTTTTTCACGGTCCTAGGTCTCGGTACTACTTTCAGCTTTTGCTGCGTCTTCTTCATCTTCATGGGTGGCCAAACCGGTTCAAGATGTCCTTACTGGAATGCTCACTACTACTGAAATATTTTAATGAGTAAGTTCTTCGGCTTTGAAGGATGGCTCGATCTGTGTAGCGAGATTGACTCTTTGGTTCACTGGATGGTCAAAATAATGCAAAGTTTATACGATAGAGGGTAAGGACTATTTATAGGTGATGAGTCTTTAAGCTAACTGGACAAAGTGAAGTACCCTCTGGCAGAGCACATGGACTCGTCCTTTGCACGCTTAAGCTCCATTATGCATTTGTCAAGACAATTAAGGAGACTCTACGAGATGGGACCAGAAAGCCCGCCGTCCTTCTCCTCGAACTTGCTGCTTTAATGCTACTGAACCTTTAGTGGTACCAGATCTTTTTTGAATTTCCCATGCCCTTACCGGCTATTAGTTTCTGCTAGCTTTCTGTCACTTTCAGCCAGCTGCCTTTTCCAAATTCTTTTTTTTTTTCCTGGAAACGAAACGCAGGCCAACACTCCTAATTTGGGTGCATATATTCACCTAAATCCACATATTTTTGATACTTCTCATGCATCTATACAACATTTAAATACCACTTATTTTCTTCCTCTTGGAATTTCATAACCTAGGTAGTCATCTTTTACTACTTTGTTTTATCCAAATTCATCTTCTTCATGAGAGTAGAAATTTTAGTCATAGCCTCCATTCTTGTAGAAATTGGCAACATTATTAGATATTTTTTGTTACTTTTAACTTCCTCCTCCCATGATTTGACTTTATTTTCTTTCGTTGAACTTCCTATGGATGACTCAAAACCCCAATGCTTATATTTACCAATTTTGAAATGTTTTGTACTGTGCTCCTTTCTTTGTCAAATGTTTTCTCAGCTTCATAAATATGTTGTTTCTATTAATATTTCATATTCTTTGCTAGTTATCATTACCGTTTAATCCAAATTCACAATAGTAGCATATGAAGAATCACTCAAAGAAACACAATCACAAGACAGACACACATTTATCCTGGGAAACCCTCAAGGGGAAGAAAACCCAACAAAAATTCCTCTATATAGATGTATAAGATAAAACCCCAAAACAGGTGATCCGCCTCCTTGTTGGTATGTCTCTCTCTATCTCCCCTATGCACTATACACAAGTGAGTGAGCGTGTGTTCAAATTAGGAACACAACTCCTCTATTTATAATCTTTCTGACACTTGACTTTTACCCTAACAGGTTGGGCCCACTAAATTGACTGGGCCAAATTCACCTAGGAAGACTCAAAACAATATTATATAATATTCATTAGGGAAGTATTGGCCCAACTTAAAATGGAGGTTATACCTCATGAATCTATGATTACCAAATACAATAGTAACATCTATACAAAGGAATAAGACATCTCCCTTGGGGTACAATAGTAAAATACATTTAGAATATTTTTCAAAGTTGCAATATTTCAACACTCCCCCTTAACGAGAAGGGTATTCTACTTACAACGACATCATCAAATATAGGAATAATGAGAGAGAGCATCTTAATTAGTATCAAGGTAATACATATATAGGTCATAGGAATTTTTCAACAATCATAAGGAAATGGAATAGTTACTGGAATATCTTCAATATATTCAGTACTAGAACATCATCTTCTACAACACCGCGTATTCATCCTCTGCAGCACTCGATCACTTGATCCTTTTGCAGCAACACTTCGATATTTTGATCCCTTGTAGCAACACTTCGATCTTCTTGATCCCTTGTATTAACACTTGGAGCTTCTCAATCCTTTATGACAACATTTCAATATTCTCATCCTTTGCAGGAGTACTTCAATATTCTTGATCCTTTCCATCAATACTTCAATATTATCGATCCTTTGCAACAGTACTTAGATCTTCTTGATCCTTTGCAACAAAACTTCGATCTTCTCAATCCTTTGCAGCAACATTTCAATCTTCTTGGTCCTTTGTCACAACACTACTTGTAGTACAAATGATCTCTTTGCAGGACAATCAATACCTATAACTTTAGTACATAGGTCTAAGGCTGATGCAATCCTCATCAACACACTCCCCCTTAATGAGGAGAGTCCATAGCATCGACCAGCTGGATCGTCCACACATGAATGCAGGACCACATCCTCTACAATTGATTGTATATCTCATCCTCAAATGAATGTAAGACCAATCATCTGCAAGGACTCATCGTAGACTATCCTCATCCTATTAGAGTTAGGACCACTCCTAGGCAATTGTTATTTTCTATAGAAACTACAAATGAATGTAGGCATACTATCCATGTGAGAGTATCATCTGTAACTGAATGCATATCTTGTCCGTAGCTCAATGGAGGACCTGTCATTCATAAGGACTCATCGTAGACCATCCTTAACTTGTTAAAGCTAGGACCACTCCCAAGAAAATGTTATTTTCTACAACATCTACAAGTGAATTTAGGCATACTCTCCACGCGAGAGTATCATCTAAAACTAAATGCAGATCTCATCTGTAACTGAATGCAGGAACTATCATCCTTAAGCACTCATCATAGACCATCCTCATCTTGTTAAAGCTAGGACCACTTTAGGAGAGTGCTATTTTCTATGACATCTACAATTGAATGTAGGAACACTCTCCATGTGAGAGTACTGTCTGACGGACCATCCTCATCTAGTAAGGGATAGGAACACTCTCGTTAAGAGAGTGTTATTTTCCACAAGACCATCCTCAAAAGAGGATACTATCATACAAAAGTGAATGTCGGACCTCATCAGCATCTGAAGGTGCACTTGGTCTCTTTGGTACTATAATATCACTTCCATCCCATCATTAATGGCAGTATCATCATCACTCCCCATTTCCAGGGAGGTTTGTATCATCAACCTGCTCCCCCTTTCCGAGGAGGGTTCCTATCATCATCATTCCATCTTGCAAGGAAGGTTTGTATCATCATCACTATTCCTCCTTGCGAGGAAATTATTCAGCATCATCATCAATGTTCCTCCTTATGAGGAAGGATCTATATCATCATCACTGTTCCTCCTTGTGAGGAAAGTCTTTTCAGATTACATCAATCTTGTCATGGAAGTATTCAAACTTTACTCGAGATAGAGGCTTGGTCAACAAATCAAAAAATTGCTCATCGGTACTCACTTACTAGATTTTTATAGCTCCCTTTTGTACCATATCCCTTTATGTAAAAATATCGGATTTCTATGTGCTTTGATTTATCATGGAACACAAGATTCTTTGTCATCTTTATACAACTCTCATTGTCACATGGATCACTGTGGTATCCAAATCCATGTCAAATATAATGGACATCAGCTTCTGAAGCCATATGGCTTCACAACTAGCAGAGAAAGGTGCTATGTACTCTGTTTCAACTGTGCTAAGAGAAACAATGGACTATTTCTTGCTAAACCATGAGATCATGGTGGATCCTAGATAATAACATCCGCCTCAATGCTCTTTCTATCTGTGGCACTTCCTATCCAATATGAATGCGTATATATATAGTCATGATCTCTATCATAATATAATCCAAATTTAATCGTACCTTTTAGGTACCCCATCACATTCTTTGCACCTATCAGGTGAACCCATCTAGGTTTAACTAGATACTGACTCAGGGTGTTCACAACAAAGCATATATCTAGACTAGTATTTGTCAGATACATTAGCGAACCAATAATTTGTTTGTACTGAGTCACATCCACTAACTTTGATGATCCATCAGATAAAAATTTTATGTTGGTATCCATGGGTGTGGCCATGGCTTTACAATCCAACATATCAAATATTTTTAATATTTCCACTACATACTTTCCTTGGTTCGTAAATATTCCTTCTAGGCTTTGCCACACTTTCGTCCTGATAAAATAGTGCATCAATCCAAGATATTTCATCTCAAATTCTTTAGCTAGCTTCTTCTTTCTTTTTGCAATTTGTTTCTCATTTCCTGTGATAAATAGATCATCCACATATAGTAATAATATGACAGGTTCATCATCCATAACCTTAAGGTAAAGGTTAGGATCAACTTTACTTTTAGTAAAGCCTAATCTTTTCAAGAAGCTATATATTCTTCCATACCAAGCTCTAGGAGCTTTCTTCAGTCCATACAAAGCCTTTTTCAACTTACATACATGAGTCACTTTGTTTTCAACTTCAAATCCTTGTGGTTGTTCGATGTATACTTCTTCCTCAATCACACCATTTAGGAAGGTTGTATTTACATCCATCTAGTATAGATTCCACTTCATCATGGAAGCAAGTGCCATGATGGTTCTTATTGAAGTGTACCTTTCTACTGGCACAAATGTCTCTTCATAATAAATTCCCTCTTTATGGGAGAATCCTCTAGCCGAAAATATTGGGCCTTGTATTTTTTCGATACTTCCATCAAAAACATGTTTTACCTTGTAGATCCACTTAGAAGATACCACACTATTGCTTTTTGTTCTAGGTACTATATCCCAAACATCATTCTTCATTATCGACTGGTATTCTTTCATCATTACTTCTATCCATTATTTATTTTGTACAAATCCCTCGTAATTGGTAGGTTCTTGATCTACAATATCACACATCAAAGCTACATAGTTGGAGAATGGATTTGATCTCTTGCTAGTTCTTGTGGAGCCTTCTGGAGATCCATACTTCTCTGCTTCTTGTATGATTTCTCTTACCTAAGCAGTTTTTCTCTTTTGAGATATATCCATAGTAGGGGGTTCCTAAGGTTCTAGGTTATCATGATCTTATGATGCTACTATGTCAGGAGAGGGTTGAGCTTCTACCTTTCTAGGAGGTACATCCTCTTCATGTAATTCTTCAAGACGACACCTTCTACATTTCTTAGAGTTGTTTCTTCATCAAATGTTACATCCTTAATAATCTCTATATGATGGAATATTGAAATGTATGTCCTAAAGGATTTGGAGTCTTCACAATATCCAACATATATTCTGTTATTTCCGAAAGGATCCAACGTGGTTCTGTTTTCTTTTGGAATGTGAACATATACTGGAAAACCAAATATCTTGAGATGGCTCACTTCACGTTTCTTTCATATATACATTTCTTCAGGAGTATTGAATCGAAGGGAACTATGAGATAATATATTATGCATATTGAAATGTATATCATGAAGGATTTGGAGACTTCACAGTATCCAACAAATATTCCCTTCTTTCCAAAAGGATCCAACTTGGTTCTCTTTTCTTTTGGAATGTGAACATATATTATCCAACCAAATATATTGAGATGGATCACTTCAGGTTTCTTTCCTATATAGATCTATTCAAGAGTATTGAATCAAGGGCATTGTGAGATAATATATTTTGCACATACACAATTGTTTTTGCTGCTTCAGCCCATAGATGTATGGGAAGTTCTTGATCACGAATCATTATTTTCACTGCTTCCACAATGGTTCTATTCTTTCTTTCTGCAACACCATTATGTTGGGGATTGTAGGGAGTGGTTAGTTCCCTATTGATTCTAGCTTCTTTGCTGAGGGATTCAAATTATTTTGAAGTATATTCTCCACCATTATCTATTTTGAGTTCTTGATTCTTATTTTTGAATGGTTCTATATCAAGTATTTTAATTCCTTGAATTTCCCGAACGCTTCACTCTTTGTCTTCAAGAAGTATATCCATGTCTTTCTTGAATAGTTATGATCAATAAATGTAACATAGTATTCATATCCACTTAAATATGTGGAGGGAATAGGACCACATAAATCAGAATAAATCAATTCCAATGTACCTTTAGTCTTTGTTTCACTCTTTAGAAATGGATTCTTGATGTTCTTTCCTCTTGCAAATCATTTGCAAGTACCTTCATGCTCGATCTTCAAATATGGTAAACCTATTACCACTTTGCTCACATAGGTACTGCTTTTTAATTCATGTGAGTAATCCTTCTATGCCATAGTTCACTTGAGCTAATGGTTTCATGGACAAGGGTTGCTTCTAGATGTTCCTTGAGTTTGTACAATCCTCCTTCTTCTTCGCCAATGACCATAACATATTCAACTGTCTTTCCTTTGGTCCACATGAATACTTTACGATGTGCTTTGAAGCACCACTATCAATAATCCATGTATCTTATTCATCCTCATCTTTAGCTAGATGAGAATTATGTCTTTTGTTGTTGTTCTTCTTCAATGGACACTCTCTGGAAAGGTGTCTTATCTTATGATAGTTATAACATTGATATTTGGAGTAGTCTTTCTTCTGATTGTTTTATCTTTTCCTTTGAAACTTATTTGGAGGTATATACTCCTTGTGACTATCCTTCTTCAAGTTTGATTGTCTTATTCTTCTGGTATGGGTGGCTAGAGATTGACGATCTTCCCTAAGTAGAGATTCTCTGTTAGCTACTCTAGCTTCTTCTTAGATGCAATATTCCCATACAATCTCAAACTTCATACATTCTTTTCTGGCACACAGTCTGTATGAATGACTCCCAAGGTCTAGTCAGGCCATTGAGAGAGGTCATAACTAGTTCATAGTCATCAAGGGTGTCTCCAATGGCATCTAGTTGTTCCTTGGACTGGGAAACCCTTGTGAAGTAATATTGAATGGATTCTCATTTACTCATCTTGGTACCCTTCAATTGAGCTCTAAAATTCATCTTTTTGTTGATGTTCCTTCCCTCATACATTCTATAAAGGGCATCATACATTTTCTTTGGTGTCTCTTTAGATGAAACTTGAGGGATCAAGTGATTTGATAGAATCATCAATGGTCCTCATTGACTTGATTAGGTCCTTTTGGTGCTTCTCCTTAGCTTCATCTTCTTCCGTTTCAACAAATTAATATTTTATGTACTTTTCAAGATCATTATCTCTAAGAATGAGACCAATACTATACTTCCATTCTTGGAATTTTTCTATGCCTTCCAGCTTATCCTCAATCTTAGTGCTTAGGGCCATCTTATCGAGGAGGTCATTAAAAATTGAAAACTCTAAAAATGAAAAGATGACCTTACCAAGATATGTGCTTGATTGAGGTGATTTGGTTGGTCCACTTGGTTTTTGGAGATTCCAAATATTCACGCTTCAAAACTTGCTTGCAAGATTTCAGTTTCTACATATGACTCTGATTTTGGTTTTATGTGGTTTTTTGGTTCAGGAACAAACTAGGATTTGGATTTCCCAGAGATTCACCCACTCAAAAAATTCAATTTAGAAATCAATATATGTGCTCTATGGAGGCACAAATTTCTATGCAAGCAGATCTTCAAAATCCCAAATTTTACAGAAACCCTGATTTCTTGCTAGAGGGAGAGGAGAGAGAGTTTCACCTTGTGAAAGCTATTATATTCAAGCTAGCTCTAATACCATGTTAAGATTTCATATGCTTAGCTAGATATCATTAGTGTTTAATTCAAATTCACAATAGTAGCATATGCATAATCAATGAAAGAAACACAATCATAAGATAAACACATATTTATCCTGGGAAACCCTCAAGGGGAAGAAAACCCAACAAAAATTCATCTATATAGATGTATAAGATAAAACCCCAAAAAGGTGATCCTACTCCTTACTAGTATCTCTCTCTCTCTCTCTCTCCCCTATGCGCTATACACAAGTGAGTATGTGTGTTAAAATGAGGAACACGACTCCTCTCTTTTATACTCTTTATGTCACTTGACTTTTACCCTAACAAGTTGGCCCCAATAGATTGACTGGGCCGTTGACTTCACCTAGGAAGAATCAAAATAGTATTATATTATATTCATTAGGGTACTATTGAATTGGATTACAATGGAGGTTATACCTCATGACTCTCTGATGAAAAAATACAATAGTAACATCTCGACAGAGGAATAAGACATCTCCCTTGGTGTACATCACTAAAATACATTTACAATATTCTTCAAATTTACAATATTTCAATATTTTCAATTATGTTTTCTCTGGTGTCTCTATTTTAGATAGTTTCTCCTTTAATGTCTATTTTTTTGCATGCAATACTTTAATTAATATTTCAATTCTCCACATTTCTCATCATTTGTGGTAGAAGACATTTTTTTTCTAGCGTAGTCCCAAATACAAATCCTCCACCACTATAGTCAAGTAAAATCATTAGAAATCACCTTAATATGATCATATTGAATGTCACCATATTAAACAATAAATTCCCCAAAAGATAACACAAAGAGCATAGACATACCAAAAATAGTAATACCCACCTTAATAATGAAGAAAAGAGATGAATATAAAGCCTCTTCGAGGGGGAAACCTCCTTATATAATGTACTAAGTACATAAGACAAGACAAGATAAGAAGATTCAAATGAAAATTTCTCCTTCATACATATAGAAGAAAAAGAGGTATAATTACACCAGTGGACCTAAACTAACAACAATAATATAATAATACTAACTACAATCATCACTAATAGACCCAATTTGACATCAATAATATGACAATACTAATGTAATGTGCCAGAATATGGGGACTAATGTTCCACCATTTAGTGATTAACATGACCATCGCCTTCAGACAAGTGTTGTGGTGAGTTGTAGATTCTTTTATATGGAGGAATCATATTCCCATGTCAAATATTAAATAGGTAAGTTATTCTACTTGATGAGATACTCAATGATAGTTTGATTTCGTAGTTGTTTGGTCCTTGTTTTTATGATTTCTTCAGGTTCCAATATGAAATTGGGTGCGTCCATGGAGGTGGGTTACAATTTTTGGCAAGGAAATTTTGACAAAAAAAAGTACCTCGATCGAGGGTTTATAACATGGTTTATTGAGGTCATGTTAAACTATTGATTGAGCTTTTGATGAACCCTCGATTGAGGGTTCAAGACCTTGATCTAGGGTTAAAAATAGGCTTGATCTAGGGTTAAAGAAGACCTCAATTGAGCATTTCTAATTGTCTATAAATAGGCAACAAACTCATAATTTAATTCACTTCATTTGTTGGATAGAAAAGGGTCATTTATATTCATTTGTAGATATGGGTTGCAGAGTAATTGAATCATAGATGTGATTATGACTCCAATTAATCACATCTATGACTTTGATTACTCCACGACTAACATCTACACATAAAATCTAGAGGAAGCGGTAGTAGTAATGCTATTACTTGTTTTTTCTTCAAGGTTATATGTACTATTACCCACAAGTATCATTCTTCTAGTCGAAATTATGTTTTATTAAATTTTATTATCATATAATTCTATGTTTGATTTTAATTGAATTTGAAGACCTTGTTCTAATGAACATTACGAAATTTAAAAAAAAATTGATTAAAGAAATTTTTGGGTGTCCATATTCGTGTGCACACACGAATATGGGCACTCGAATATATTTTTAGTTAAAGTTTTGAAAATCTTGAATAAGCTATTAGCTCGATTGAGATTTTCTCTAACCACACATAAACATTCAATAGAGGTATTTAAAAACACGTGTATTTCAATCACTAGTACAAAATGAGGAATTAGCTACTACATGACTAAAAATTCTAGCCACCACATGTTTCTCAAGTGATTTACTACTAAATATGAGCAATTTTGATTGACCCAACTATAAACGACTAAAATTAATGACCAAGTTAGTCACCAGTTAACAAATATGACTAGACAATAAGTGATAGAGTTAAAATTGACTAACATAAACGACTAATTTAGTCACGACATAAAAATTCACTAACTATAAGAATATGAATTAGTCATTTTTAATTGTGTCATGGAAAATTGCAATTGTGACAATGAAGTGTTACAATTTACTAAATTTTGTAAATTTTCTACCTTCTATTAGTAATATTGGTGCCATGCACCTCGATCTTTAGATATCCAACAAAGCAATTGATCGAATTTTCTCTTGACCATGTTTATCCCTGCTGCACCATTGAAGCAAACCGTTAAGCGTGTGCCAAAGGAAAATTAGGTTCTTACAATTATGAATTAGGTACTAGAACTAGTACCATATCGATACCTAGAAGCATCATAGCTAGTTCTTGATCCTTCAATGTAAGAGTCCCAAGTCCCATACTGAGGTGTTTTTCTAACTTCAATATAACTACCATGATTTGTGACCATCAAACTAGCTGCACCAATTGACGTAGCTTCACCAGACTCAGTTCCTTTAAATGTCATAGTAGTTGATCCAATAATAATTGAACCACTGGAAGCACCAAGAACAATATTTTAACCAATCAAAGACTCAATTATAATTAAATTGGGGTGCTGACCTAGAACCAATATCAGATCCATACGCAGTAAAGGTAGAATCCTGACCCCATCTCGGAGTTTCAGGTAAATATTTTGATTCCTTGATCTCTAAGAGTCCTCACCTCACAAAATATGATATGTATAATGCAGTGATGACCTCTCCTTATAACTATCAAGTTAAACCTCCTTTATGCAGTATTAGCGAGGTAAATTTTGCATCTGATGTCACCACTCTCTTGATTCATGATGTGCACAATTGGAGACATCCAGTGAGGTCTATTAGAATAATCAACCCATAGTTACCTACATTAGACATTAATTTAATTATTTTTGTCTTATTAATTAGATTCCTAGATTCCATTCTATGCTAGTTGCCTTATGCATGTGCTAGAAGTCAACACATGCTAAAACTGAGTCATGGAGCACTTGGGAAACATCCTGGAAACCAATTTTAGCATGTCTTCTTTATTCCAAATTCTCTAAAGTGCATATCTACTTTTTATGAAAAGTTGCCTTGCTTTATAGCTGATTTAAGGCAAAAGGAAAAGCTAGTCTAGGTGTAACTGCCTTATTTTTTTCCCATGTCATCCTCCATCCTTTTCTCCAAATAAAAGCATGTATGAGTTGTCTTTCCACCCCTCTTTATCTTTCCCACTTGACTTAGAAAATTCGTGAGCATCTTCATAGATTTCGAAACTGCTTTATGCACCTATGGGGAATTTGACTAGATTTGGTAAGCCTACTTTTTGACTATTTCAAATGGAATACTTATGCATTTGAAACTATCATGTAATTATATATTACAGTAGCCTATTACTTCATAAGGTTGGCTATTGTACAGTTACTGAATACAAATTAGTGTTATGCTCCAATTTCAGTCTCCTTTGGTGTGAATTTTGCATGTTTGATTAGCAATTTTATGAGTGTTATTGTTATATCTATTGGGTTCAATTTCCACATGGTATCATATCCTTTGTAGATAAATTTATCTCCTTCCAAATTTTTATTGCAGGTTCGACATCATTGACTAGGAGCGCATTCTGCTGACTGGAGGGCACAATTACTGAGCTCTGGATTAATCTCAGAATATCATCTTGACTCCATTCAATTTATTTGAGTGCAAAGATGAGATGGAGATATTGTTGAGAGTGAAAGGTATCTATAGGGTGACTATGGAAACTGAGGCAGAGCCTAGTACAGCTGCAGAGAAAATTAAATGGCACAACAAGAGGGATGAGGCCTATGGTCTTTTGTGTCTAAGCATTTCAAGAGATCTCCTCTTCCATCTTGATGGATTGACATCACCTAATGAAGTGTGGTAGTAGATTGAATATATTTTTGGAAATACATATGAGATGAGAGGACATCAAATCTAAAATGAGCTGATCTCCTTGAGTCCCAGTAGCTTCGAATCATTGCAACTCTACTTTTCCAAGTTTAAGGCCCTTGTTTTCAGCTAAAACAGTGTGGGATCGAAAAGAAGGAAGAGAAACTAGTATTTTCCATACTCTCTAAGATTATTCCTGACTATTCAATGTTTTTTTTGACCTTCCATGCCACCAAGTTGACCACTCAAGCCTGGAAGATTCCTAAGCTTGTAGAGTTCATGGAATCCCTCACACAGAAGCAAGATAAGTTGGTGATGATGGGCACCATCAAACCTTCCAAAGACCAAGATTTGGTTGCTATAGATTTAAGGGTGGATTCAAAAAGAAATAAAAAGATAAAAATCCACCTAAGCAAAAGTGAGACAAGTCTAAGTCTCAAGAGGATACCCAAGGTTCCAAGAAGAACTCACATAAGAAGAAGAATAAAGGAGAAATGATCAAGTGCGCATAATGTAGTAAGGGATATCATCTTGAGAGCTCTTGTATGAAGAATCAAATTGACTTGTTGACCCAACTCTTGGAGAAGAATAACATATCCCTTCCTAATTGCTCAAAGAAGAAGGAAGGAGGATCAAATTCAGAAGACAGAGAGAGAGTACATGCCTTGGTTGCTGGCACATTAAGCTTACCTAGCTTCATCATAGATTTTGGAGCTTCTAGACATATGGTTTTGACAAAAGAGACATTCTCCTCTCTTGACATGTCAAACAGTCCACCAATAGATTTGGGAGATGACTCTCTCACTAATAGTTTGGGGAAGGGTAGGATTGATCTTAACCATGGTAGTTTCAATAATGTGTTGTATGTTCCAGGTCTTGCCTCTAATCTCTTGTCAATGTATCATATGACTCATATTGGGTATCCAAAGAAGGTCATATTCTATGATGATGATTTTTAACTCACTGAGATTTTGAATGGTAAAGTCATAGAAAAAGGTGTTGTTGATCACACTTTGAAGGTAAACAATTTTTCCCATTTTCTACCCTACTCAAACCCCTCTGCTCTTCTAATTCATGCTAATGAAGCAAGCAAGATTTGGAATGAAATATTTGGCCATCTTAAATACAATTATCTTTTTGATTTGAGTGAAAAATATATGGTCATAGGGTTACCAAAGATCAAGTTTTCTAAGGGAGTCTGTCAAGGTTGTATCCTAGGAACACACATAGAGCACAAGCATGAGAAAGCTAGTCATGAGAGAACCTCTGCACCTCTTGAGTTGATCCATAGTGAAATTGCTGGTCCATTCCCTTATATGTCCATGATTCAAGCCAAATATGCATTGACCTTCATAGATGAATTTTCCAGGTATTGTTGGGTTCACTTCCTCCATCATAAGTCTAAAGTTTTTGACCTCTTCAAAGTCTTTAGAGCCTTGGCTAAAAACCAGTGTAGGAGGAAACTCAACATCCTCATATATGAAAATAGTGGTGAGTATGTCAAGTGTGAGTTCATTCAGTATTGCAAAGATGTAGGTATTCAGATGCAACATTCGATCCCTTACACACCACAACAAAATGGTGTTGCTGAGAGAAAGAATAGATCACTGAAGGAGATGGCAACCTGCATGATGGAGGCTAAGAATTTTCCACCAAAGTTTTGGGTCAAGGCTATAAAATGTGCATCCTACATCTATAACAGGGTGCCTCATAAGCAGCTTTATGGTATTACTCCTTTCAAATCTTGGAGTGGGCACAAGCCAGCTGTGACCCATTTCAGGAATTTTGGCTCAAAGGCTTGGGTTAGAATTCCAACTGAAAAGAGGAAGGATTTGCAACCCCAAAGAAAAGAGTGCCTATTTGTTTGGTATTATGAAGAATCAAAAGGTTAAAATCTAATCAAATTGATCACTAACAAATATTTCATTGAAAGAAGTGTTCAGTTCGAAGAAGAGCCTTTAGCAGCAGTTGAAATAGGAGAGTCCTCTTCATCACCAGAACCATTGATTGTAAGTGAAGAGACTAATGAGTTTGCTGATTATGATATGTATGATAATTATGATTTTATTGGATATCCTAACATTCCTACAATACCAAAATGGGCAGCAAATACCATTCATGCAACTAGGGAACTAGCTGGAAAACCTAACGACACAAGGAGGACTAGATCTCAATTTGAGAGTGCCCTTTGTGTGAAAGATCCTCTATTTTCTGAGAAGTGCTATCTGATGATTGAATTAGATCCACAGAAATATGAATATGCATCACATTATCCAATATGGAAAACAACCATGAAAGAAGAATTCAGCTCACTCCAGAAGAACAACACTTGGGAACTGCTTGATCTTCCCCCAGGGAGGAAACTAGTTCAATGTAAGTGGGTTTTCAAGACTAAGTTTGCTGCTGATGGTTCAACTTTGAAATATAAGGCAATATTGGTAGCCAAGGGATACTCAAAATTATATGGTATTTACTACAATGAAACCTTTGCACCAGTGTCAAAGATGGACTCTATAAGGCTAGCTCTAGCCATTGCAGCTTCGAAGCAGTGGGAAGCGCATCACATGGATGTCAAGTGTGCTTTCCTAAATGGATATCTCATTGAATATATTTACATGAATCAAACCTTAAGGTTTTGTTTCTAATCCATCTTTAGTGTGCAGGATAAATAAATCTTTGTATGGGCTCAAGCAAGCCCCCGACGCTTGGTATGCCAAGATTGATGGCTTTCTTTCGTCACTAAGTTGTGCTCGATGAAATTCTGATACTAATGTCTATTTGAAGGTTATTAATAGTTATTTTATGATTATTCTCTTGTATGTGGATGACCTACTTATTACATGAAGTTCAAAGAAAGAGATTGCCTCCTTGAATGATGGAATGAACCATGCATTTTCTATGACAAATTTGGGATTGTTGAGCGAATTCTTGGGTCTCAAAATTGATCAATCCAAACATGGAATAAAAGTACATCATTCCAAGTATGCTTCATATTTTATCATCAAGTTCAACATGAAATATTGCAAGCCAAGTAATACTCCCTTCCTTTCAGGAGTTAAACTTGAAGAAGCAGGTTCTCCTATGGTAAATAATGCACTGCATAGGTAGTTGTTAGGTGTTTTCTTTATCTTACACACACTCAACCTGATTTATCTTACACATTTAGTATGGATTTGAGATACATGGATCAATATCATGAGATCCACTGGAGGGAATCCAAGAGGATCCTAAACTTTGTTTAAGGAATAAGAACTCATGGGATCTTCTACAAAGCAAAAATCTGATCTTGATTTGATTGGATTTACTGACAGTGATTAGGCAGGTGACAACACAGATTGAAAGTCTACATCAGGATATGTTTTCATTCTTGCAGAAGGACCAATCAACTGTTCAAGCAAGAATTAGAGTGCCATAGCACTCTCATCTACAAAAGCAGAGTATAGAGAAGTTGTAAATGCAACAACTCAATGTTTGCGGTTGCAGGGGATACTTGGAGAATGTTCCTTCGAATCAGAATTTTTAACTATGATCTAATTTGATAATGAGAGCACCATTTGAATATGAAATGATCTAGTTCAGAGACATTGAACCAAGCACATTGAGATCCATATGCACTACATCAGACAACTTGTGCATGATGGTACCATTGTTCTACTCTTCTATGCATCTTCAAAACAAGTAGCATACATCTTCACCAAAGTGTTTTATGAGAAGACCTTCAGAAATCTCAAATCACTACTAGGGATTGCTGGTCATGTTGTGAATCATGATTGATGAAAATATTTCCAAATTTTGATTTTCGTGTCCATGTTTAAGGGAGGATTTTCCCACTGGGTTTTTGCCTTTTTCCTTGGTTGTATGGACAAGTAGTATGTAAAGGGTGACTAAGCCTTGTTGCTAGGCCCTATAGTTTTCTGATATTTACTTATAAATTTAGGATTAAGGGGGGGTGTTAGAATAATCAACCCATAGTTACCTACATTAGACATTAATTTAATTATTTTTGTCCTATTACCTAGATTCTTAGATTCCATTATAATATAGTTGCCTTCTACATGTCCTAGAAGTCAAAACATGCTAAAACTAAGTCATGGAGTGCTTGGGAAACATTCTGGAAACAAATTTTAGCACGTTTTCTTTATTCCAGATTCTCTAAAGCGCATATTTTCTTTTTCTGAAAAGCTTCCTTTCTTTATAGCTGATTTAAGGCAAAACGAAAAGCTAGTCTAGGTGTAACTGCTTTGTTTTTTTCCCACATCATCCTCCCTCCTTTTCTCCAAATAAAAGTATGTATGAGTTTTATTTCCATCCCTCTTTAGATTTCCCACTTTACTTAGCAAATTCATGATCATCTTCATAGATTTGGAAACTACTTTATGCACATATGGGGGTTTGACTAGATTTGGTAAGCCTACTTTTTGACTATTTCGAATGGAATCCTTATGCATTCAAACCTCTCATGCAATTATACATTACATCAGCCTATTAATTCATAAGGTTGGCTATTGTACACTTACTGAATACAAATTAGTGTTATGCTCCAATTTCAGTCTCATGTGGTGTGAATTTTGCAAGTTTGATTAACAATTTTGTGAGTGTTATTGTTCTATCTCTTGAGTTTAATTTCCACAAGGTCTCTACAACTCTAGATGTTGGTGGATTTGTTCATTAGCATCAATCATCTTCTCTAAGTGCAATATTGTTTTCAACCTGCACACTCAAAATTAGTTCAACTGATTGTCATCAATGTTGTTGGGCATTTGTCTAGTTATGTGCTGGTAAGTTGAATCCTTTTGGGTCAATAGTCACACTAATATATGTCAATAAGTTTATTACAGATTCCATTCAAGAATTTGGGGACTCATCTAGTGTATTTCCCCACAATATTTTATTCGAAAAAAATAGAAAAGTTAAATATCATGAATGAATAGATCAATCTTTAAGCCCCAACTTTAGTTGTTAGAGTAATAGCTTGAGTGGGTCTAATGGTTAAGAACATGTGTTTCCTCCTAGGAGGTTACATGTTCAAATACAAAGGGGAGTAGGGTAGGTACACCTCTGTAGACTTTAGCAGTTAAATAGTTGCATAGAGTAGGTTCCTTGTCCCACAAATAAGGGGGTATCATACAACAAAATTGGTGTCTGGCTTGACTATGATAGTAAAAATAGATTATTATTATTTCTTGAAAATGAGGAAATAAATTCAACACAAATGGAATGGAAGTACAAAAAAAATCCCTTTAGAAAAATAGGTTTACCTAATTGAAACCATAGATTATTCTCAAGAGATCAACACCTCAAGTGATTGGGAGATAAGTTTCAGACTCTAAATCATAAGCTACTAGAAGAATTAACATGAATTTAAATGTAATTAATTACAAGGTACTTTAAATTCAATATTATTATTTTTATTATCATAGAACAACAATAATTATATTTACACCTCCCCAAAAAATTAATGTTTTCGTTTACAAATCCATGGAAAGGAATTGAGTTCTTGATATCTACTTTGAAAGTAATTGAAAACAACATTACACAGACCACTTGCATTCAAAGAAACACCCGCTTGGTATGTGAAAGTTCCTCTTTGGAATTAAGTAGGCGTGAAGGAGTGGCGAGCGACAATGAATTCAAAGGTCAAGTCAAAGTAGTAGGCTTCTTCATGACATGTTCACAAACCTGGAGCTGGAGGCTGTGGAGGGAAAGCATCCGCAGTTAATGCCAAGAACTCTATCTAGGTGTGGATTTATTAAATGTATATCATAAGAATTTACTCAATTACTCAATGAAATTCTCCAATTTATCATATAGAGATCGAAGGATCAAAAAGAAATTTTTTTTTTTCACTTGCGACTGGATACTGTCAAATCCAATGCTATCAGTGGACTGTAACCATTTTTAGAGGAATTGGGTATCTAGTGTCCTAGGGAGACAAGTTTTCCATCATTTAGTTTAGCATTTAGCACTGATTCTCACCATTAACATAAATTTGGAATGTCCAGTTTTATTTTTATTATTATCTTGATTGGAAACGTTTCGAGGATTTACACTGCACGGAACTGACTTTGTGCCAAGTCAAACAAGTAACTATTATGGTGAAATTGTATAGAACTTGCTCTCAGCCCTAATACTTATTCCTTTGAAATTAATACTATTTTGATGGAACATTTCACAGTAAGAATGAAACCCTGCTGGATTGCTTAATATTTTACCAACCTCATCCATGAACCAAGGTCCCATGCACCAATTGGTCAAATTGTTTGGACCCTAATGCACATCAAAAAGGCCTAAAATAAATGACAACATAAAATTGGAAGTACTTCAAGAAGCACACCGTGACCGGTTGCACCACATAGAGTGGGTGCTAGGGCTGAGGGGTAGCTATTCAGTAAAACATGCCTGGGACATACGGCTAGCTTCATCCCTTCAATACTCTCTAAGGGTTGGGCATACCACTTCGAGAATGGAGACCTGGTGGACACTTGACACTTTGTTAACCACACCAATGAACCAACATGCCCTATTGGAAAATACCTATATTTTAAGTTTTCCCTATTTATTTGGATGTTGATGGAATGGATCTCATAGTGAAAGATGGAAATTTATTCCACAGGAAGTACTGTTGTTGATGTATGGCACAATTAATATTTTCATAAGAAAGAAGGTTGATCACCCTCAATCCATGTGACATAGCTGCAACTTGATGCTTTTCTAAATCCCCACCTTGCTTTTGATTTGATAGCCATTATTGTTTTGGAAGAAAATCACGTGCATGGGTTTACATACACAAAATATGATATGTGCATTGTTTCTTGGAATTATTGATTTTGATATGTACATGGATAAGTAGAAACAATACATGTGAATAACCCTTGAAAAACAACTTATTTAAGTAACAAACACCAAGAGCATAGGCTGTAGAAAACTACATTACCTTTTATAATAAAAACAAAGAACAGACTAATACTTATGTCGCGTCTCTAACCTTCCTTAAACAAGATAAAAGGGCTTCAAAGCTCCTTATGGAGGTAGGGTTCTTTCCATGACACACCCCTTACCTACTTGGAAGGAGTACTACAATTTTATTTTCTGGGCCAGACTTCATTGTGATAAGCTTAACATTTATATGCTGGAATTCTGACATACAGAAGTCCAAAGTACCTAGTTCTCTTTTTGTAGCCATTCTGCTTTAGCTTCTTGGATCTTATTAGCCATTTCCTCATCTTTTTCTTCTCCTCTTCATAGGTCTGGAACTTTCCAGGACTCTACCTTGGATTAAACCATGCAATTTGTGGTGCATCTTCATCTATCCATCTACATGCCTACAAGTGGATACCTAGGCCTTCAAAGGAAACCCAAACTTCACTTTTAAGCACCAAGGTCAAGACATACAATATTCCTGGATAACAACATACCTAGGTTGTCAAAGTAGATGCTCTAATGTTTCTCTACATTCTTCTTTAAGTCTTTCCTTCTCTTGTTCCTTCTTGGTTTCTTCCCTTCCAAAAGGAATCAATCTATCTATTTTCCAACTAAGGATTTTTACATTTACTATCTCTTTCTCCTTGGGTTTTTTCCTGTCCTTGCAAAAATAATGTCTATTTTAGCTCTCATTCTTGAGAAATAAGGAAGGAGGGGAATCTTTCTTCCTTCTGCTTCTTCATCTTTAATGATTATATTCTTCTTTGATGCTCCTTGCCTGTTTTTCTAGGGGTATTCTTTGTTCTAACCATTTCTTCTACCAAAGAGCTACCCTAATCTTCTCTTGAGTTACTTGGACCCATTATTCCCCACCATAACTGTTAGAACCTTAGTAACTGGTCCTATTTACCACTTCTTCCTTTTCCCTTTAATTGTAGGAAACAAAAATTTAGAAATGAATTTGTGAGGATTTTTATGGTGAAAAGAAGGACAGTTAAAGCTGTTAAATTTTATACCATGGTTAGAAGATTCTACACTTAGAAAGAATAACCTAAACCCATGTAGCTTAACAACTGAAGACCTCCATCAAAACAACAATTTCAGAATGCATTAATCTACAAACACATATTGCTGGAAATTACAAACAACAAATATAGATATATAAACTTTCAACCACATCTATATTCTATGGGAAAACTGAAAGGAAGAAATAATGCAATAGTGTTAGATTAGTAGCAACAAGGAAGGTCTTTCTGCATGCAAGTGTCTTTGTATGTGGAAGAATCTAAAATAGGAAGAAAGTTGTATTTAATTATTTTGAAAAATAATTAAAGTGATCTAATTAATTATTGACTTTAAGTGAAAGTGAAATTAGGGTTTTTGCTTTACCTAAAGTTATATAAGAAAGGTCAATTGGTTGAGAGGACACACACACTTGTATTTCGATAGAGACAGGATACAGGCAGAGAGAGAATTCCAGATAGAGGATTTCGATGGGAATTAGGAGGAGCGAGAAAGAAGGACCATCGAGCTACTAGGAAGGACAAAGCCCACATAGTTGACAAGCAGCATCTGCAGAGGGAGCCGTACAAGATCGTATCGATTCTATACAACTGTCATATAGACCATACGTATTTCATACAACAACCATACAACTATACAACCGTACAGATCCACACATGTGAGGCCATACAACTGGGCTGTACACTCTTGCAAGAGGGTGCTGAGGTTTAGCTGGGGGTTTGCCTAGTGATTCTACCATGTAATTGCATTCGCCAGGTTTGGGTGAATTTGCAGTGTTGTAAATGTTCCATATTTTCTCATAATAAAATCTATATTTTACTGTGACATTGATTTTCTCATCTTGGGTTTTTATGGGGGTTTCCATACCCAAAATAATAGTGTCAATATTGTGATGTGATGTTATATTTCTCAGTTTTATATCCTGCTGCATGCTATAAAAGATATTCATGTGTGGTTATCAGTAGATATTTTGAATGCACTGTTTATCCCTAGCTGAATATTAAAGGAAAATTTACATGGTATCAGATCTCTGGTGAGCTAAAGATGAGATATTTGCAACAACAGTGATAGATTAGGGGAATGTCTATTGAAGCAACAAACCTAGAATTCTAGATCTAGGGTTTGATAGGTAACACTTCACTATTTCCATGCAAATGATAGTTGAGGATAGACTCCATGGGGCATAGAACTTCCCTACATGGAAAGAAATGATCACAAGGATCTTGGACGTCGGTGATGTAGAGGAGCACATTGACTCTACAAAAGTTTCACCCACAAATCCGGTAGATTTGATATCTTGGAAGAAGATTGATTCCAGATCCATGTTGATTATCATGGATGGAGTGAAGGAACTTGATAAATATCCCCATAGCAATTTTGTTTGATCATTAAAATGTGTATTAAAAACTTATAATATATAAATATTTACAATATACAATTTTTTATATTATTACAAATATATATTATAATATTACATAATACCATATTAAAATATTGCATGCACTAGTGACTCCACGTAATTACCCTTCATTCCATCATCTCAACCTTAGAATATCTATTATACAAATATTTAAAAATTGTTATTATTTATTATCTATATAATATTACAAGCTATATTAAATATAATGACCTATCATTTTTATGTATTATGAAATATCTTTAAAAATGATTATCAATATAATTTTACATATATATATATATATATATATATATATTGGAATTTTGGTTTGATCAATCCCCATTTTAATTCTTTTTAGATAATAACCATTAAGAATTTCATAACCTCATGTGACCATATATTGAATTAAACGCTTCTATTGTATTCTCCCTCTTCGATCAATTAATAGACACATGGAAGAAAAAAAGGAAAGAAAATCAGATGGGAGCTCGCAGCTAAAGGATATTTGGGGCCGATGGAGCAATATTGGTCTCAACTGGAAAATAAGAAGATAGAAAGAAATGGATTCTTGCGGTCTTGATACACCTAGTTAAACCGCCACAATGATCAGTCACGCAAAGAGCTTCTAAAAGACCCTGAATTTGCCAAATTTGGAGCGAAATTTACAAAGATCAATTAAAAAAACATGGGTAAGAGGCTTTACTAATTTCTAAATCATAGCTAAAGAGTATCTTGGTTGATGATACAATTTTGGGCATATTTCAACGGCATTCATTTATGCATGTTCTCCGAGATTACAATATACTATTGCTTTCCTTATCTTTGAGGGTCCCTGGAAGCAAACACTATTAGTGAAATCGATCGACATGTGCAATTTATTAGGAAAAGGTAGAAACATTGCACTCTTTTCTTTCTTAGTTTGAGAATTTTTAAATAACTTCCAAACATACAGGTCTTATGTTTTTGGGGAGAATGTGAGCACAACTAGATTAATAGAGAAATTTGGTAAACATCAAGTTTTCAACACTCCTCTTTGTAAGCAGGTATTTATTCTGTTTGTTTGTGTTACATGTGGTTTGTTCCTGCTTTACTAACATATTTCGATCAAGTGTCATTATGTTTTCCTAGGTACTAGGGACATAACGTAAACAAGTACATAAATCTAACTATGTTATAGCTTATGTGCATGGAATTGTTGGATTTGGAATTGGATTGGTTGCAATGGAAAGTGTCGCATCTTTTGCATCATATTCTCACGCCTGATAATTGATCTAGTACATGACCTCTTGGAATTTTCTAGATCTAAAACATTCATATTCTTTTCAGTTTCTTGGAGCACTTATTAGCTATTATTAGTATCAATATTTGATTACTTCATCAAACTAGTTAATTTCCTCAGGTGTCATTGTGTAATTTCCTCAAGTGTCACCATGGTTCATGATGTATGTCACATTTAGTCATGAACAAATATGATTAGTCATCAATTTATATACTTATTTTGGTCATTGTCAATGTTTTAAACTATTTGCTATGCGAATGTCGATTTCTGATTTTTCCCTTTTTGTGTTTTGGTGTAGGGAAATCGGGCAATAGTGGAAATTCAACTTGCAGATTACATATACCCTACATTTGACCAGGTAATAAATCCATTTGTGTATGTACATTTGGATTAATAAGTTGGGCACACAAAAAATGAGTGAAAGGTTTAAATCACTGTTGCTGGACTTTAACTAAGTTCCCCATAATCTGAAAGAATGAAACTTAGAATGTTATTTCAGCAAGCCGAAGTACATGGATGTTGGGTTATGTTTTCAACTTGCATTGGGACCTCCTTTAATATAACTTTTCTTCTTTTACATATATATATGCTTATATGCAGTGGTTACATGTTTGTTGTCACTAACTAAAATGGTGGAAATATGTCTTTCTCAAGAATTCCAATTGGAAGTTTGAACCTTCCCAAGGATGAAACTGATCCTATTATATGAAACGGGATGAAATGTGTAAAGAAATTTATATCAACCACCATTTAGTGTCTTCCTTCATCTCAAAACTTGTTCTTTTCATTCAAGTAGATTTACATTGGATGGCTTGTAATGGGTTTGTAGACTATTTGAAAGGGAAGTGAGTACTGTCATTGGTAATATTTTCTATTCAAGGTTCTCTCTTCTTTCACTGATTAAATATTAGAGAATCTCTAATCCATGCATCAAGTTTTAAACACTGATTTTTATATGTACCAACAATCATGTTGGGTTTCTGAGAAAACATCCTCATATTCTGCTCGTACAAATATCAAAATAACAAATGAGCCAAATTATGGTGCAAAATGGAAGGATGTCAGTATGTGAGAATATTGTCATGTCGCAAGTTGTCTTCATTGGATGTGAAAAAGATAATCTATTGACAATTATGTTACTATACTGGAGCCAAACGTAGGGCGTCTACTAAATGTATTTGCTCAAAACATGTGTTTGCAAAGACAATTATTAAATTCCTTCCGTGTACATCAGGAATCAATCTAAAACCTCTTTGAACCCCATTTCTATATAAAATTTATCTATAAATCCCTTTTTACCCGTTATTTCTTCTAGTAACACCACTGAGAGCTGAATGGCTCATGAAATATGTAATTCTATCCAAAATATGAGATCAAGACATTCGATATAGGTTCTCTCATTCCATTTCATGGTAGAGTAAATACCATTATAGATGCATTTATTGTCTATCTATTTGTGTGAATTGAGCTAATGATGTTAAGAATCTATGATTATGTTTTAATCTAATAAGTGTTTTTCTTCAACCACTCTTTATAGCCTTTGGGCTTACCATATAATGGGGCACAACCTCCTATTCTATGAACAACGAGGTTGAGCATTTGCATGCTAGTGAAGTGATGTTTATTTTGATTTCTTATGTTTGAAACTATTTCCAATCACTGTTATATCTAAATTGGCAATGGAAATCTCCAAAATTGGGTCATAGGCAATCTCCAGAATTGGGTCGTATGCCCATTGATATGTGATGAATCCCAATTTTCTTTCATTATAGATGTTCAGTTTCCCTTTTAACATTTACATTCACCTCCTATGTCCTATGCATCAAATTGACTGTAAAGTTATGTACCGTGACTAATAGTATACAACTTCATTAACAAACTATTGTGGAAAGGAAATGGAAAGCAAATAACAGCTATAGGCACAATGTACTATTTATCTAATTTTTTAATGCTATTTGCTGTAAGGGAATACTGGCATAGTTTCCATTGAACACTTTCCCTTTCTTTCTGTAGATTGTGAATGAATCTACAAAGTATCGATATCGAAGTGGAAATCAATTTAATTGTGGAGGTATATTGTTTCCTTCCCAAGTATGTTAGATGCTTCAGCCCTTATGTTACCTGCATATGATTGGTTGTTTAGGGCTGAGTTTCTAGGTGCATTCTATGAACCTAAAACTTGTTTCTAAATTGGTACCTCTATAGGACTTACTATAAGAGCTCCTTATGGTGTTGTTGGCCATGGTGGGAACTATCACTCACAATCACCAGAGGCCTTCTTTTGTCATGCATCGGGTATTAAGGTAATTCTTCTTTATTATGCCATTCAAGTTTTGACCAAGCATTTCACTTTGTATCTACCTTCCATGTTTTTGGGTTTAAATATGAAACATTTAAACTTATTGATGAAAAAAGTTACATGAATTTGTTGTGAATATATATGTTAAATTTTTGGGTTAGATTATGGTTTTTCAAAAATTAACAACTTTGCACACCAATTCAGTCAATTACTTTGTAAGTACATCTCAAGTAGATCCAAATCTACTCAGCTCCTTATTTGTAGTAGAGGAACACCCTGTTAGATACCTTGCCATTTGATGCTTTAAATTTACTGTTTCACCCACCTTAATGATCCATATCTGCTACAAAACTTCCAATGAATTTAAGATTATGGAGGATTGAAATAGTGGCTTATTGTTTTGTGTTAAATCTCATCCTAATTGATGAACTTATGCTCTTTTTTATCCTTTATAACATATATCATCCTTAAACTTCCTACAACAAATCCATACCACCGTTAAATGCCTTTCCAAAAAAGTGATATCACTTTCATTTCTTATTGTTGTCCACCCCCTTTTGCAAGTATGAAAAGTACTATGTTTGTTCTTTAAATGAAAACACTAAGATGTTGGTCCATATTGTTTTTATATTAGATAAATATTTTCTTATTGTTTCCACATGGAAACTATTGTAATAACCTAGATTTGTAAGTAATAGTTCAAGTACTCCATTAAGGTATCAAGTTCTTGTCTCGATACTCTGTTTTGTGCATTGGTTGACCCCATATCTAACACCATCCACAAAATATAGATATATTGGTTTCTATTTTATCTATTTTGGTTCCTAAAGTCTTCTAACATACTTGGTTCTTACAAAAAGCTAACAGATCCAAGAACATTTTGGCATTAATATAGTAGTTTAGAAACATTATCTTGTTTTGTGTATATTGGGGAAGCATTGTTCTATTTACATATTTAAGAGAATGGACCAAATACATTCAGTCCATATGGTTATATTTTTATCCATGCTTACATAGATTTGAAAGCGTGGCTTTGTGCTCTTATCTTATATACATTTCGGGTCATTGAAGGCATATGTTATAAAGGTTAAGAGTCTAAAGTAATCTCTCATTTTTGTCATCAACCGCAACACTATTTGGTGGTATAAATAGTAATCTAAATATTTTTTTTATCTTAGATTTGAGGAAGCTACACTCTATATTCTCAATACCTCTTATTCATTGATTCATGCTAGGAGTAGTTGCCACAAGCCCTATTAGAAGACTCCCATGTGGCTACGGAATGGCCCAGCTCATTAAGCAAATAGGGCACGGGATATGGTTCTACAGTACAATAAGTGGGCAAGAAAAAAGTGAAATATGGAACTCTATGAAGTGGGTGAAAGGAATTTTTATCCAAGCATAGAAAGTGGTTCATCTCGGGGCATTTTCAAGCTATGTGTCATTAACTAGTAGTATAATTTTTGAGAATCAACAACTTTGAAGTGGGGAGCATGACTTAAATTTTCACTCTTGTGGGATGTATGTTCTATTTCTCTTAATTGAAATGTATAGATTTTGTATTAAAAGAAAGCTACAGATGCACTGTAAAATCAGTTACTACATTTATTCAGGGAGTGTAGTCATGAGAAATTAAAATATATGAAATTTGATAGGTGCTTGTCTATAGCGAGCATTACCCTTACATTTTTCTTCACAAAACTGAATGCCTTACTTAAATATAACTTCCCTAATACTATTATAGAGTAATAATAGATAACACCTTAATGTTTCAGTGAAAATATTGCCCATTGTGGGCTTCCAGCTGATCCTCTACTTTGAACACTGGAGCTGTTTCTTCATTTTCCATATCTCCATGTCTCTGTTGGACTATGTCATCCTCCATAGCCATTTCCTTTGTGGAGATGACTGATTCTTGATGGGGAGAAGTATTTGAATTTGAACATTTGTCTAAGTCTAAAACTACAACAATTTTCTTAATTTGTTCACCTTGTATTGCCACTTTGACTTCTAGCACTGAATTTCGAACCAGTTGAAATTGTAATTGTGAAAAAATATATTGTTGAAATGGGATACTGCTACTGAAAGATATTCAGTCGTATGCAATATCCTTCTTATTACCATGCAATTTTTTTCTATTTCACATGAAATATGACTTATATTCCTATGAACATCCATTGTAGCAAAGGTAGTCTCACAACTTTGTGAAGTTAGGAGGGTTTCCACCCATAGAAGTGAGGAAATACAGTCTCAAAATATTGGATACCCAAGGGCTGAAATGTTCCTAAAAAAATAGATAAATTAAAAATCAAGTTGGATTACCTTCTCCATTGTCCCAAAATGCCTTAGGTCAACAGGCTAGACCACTGCAATGAAGAAGATCCCAAATTGTTGCCAGTCTATTGTGAGCTTTAGTGTTCTCTTCCACTCTAAACTACAAAACCTCCTCACATATTTCCTTAAGTATGCATATACATACATTGCTTCCCCTTGATGCTGAGCTATTTGGAGTTCTACAGATCTATACTCAACTACTAGGATGCAGAGTAGTGTTGACGGAATGAAGAAATACCGCATACAATCCTGATATATCCCACCTTTGCTACGATAAACCATATCATCACCTATAAATTCAATCCACTTCCCAAACAAGAATACATCAGGGAGAAGTTAAACTCCATTTCATGTGCCATGGTGAACTTTGCAACTTGTCCTACAGTTCGAAGTGCATGAAATTCCTAATGTTTATATTGTCAATATTCTTGGGCACAAATCAATGATAAGATCTACATATTATTCCATAAATCCTTAATTCTATATGTTATAGCTCAAAATGACACATCTCTATTTGTTACCACGTTCCCATGTTTCCGTCGCATGTCGACACTTCATGAAAGTCATTGAAAAAACAACTAACTTGGAGGACCCATATCTTGAGTTTTGTAACTCCATTTTACCTCATCTCTATAGCGTTGGAAAGGTATCTGTGTTAGCTAAAACTTTCTAGAAGAAACCAAAGTCTAAAAGTTCTAATAAGTACCCCAAAAATTAGATTTTCTATGAATATGTGAGTTGCCTTAAGGAAACCCACGTATTGTATGTGACTTGCTATATATAATACTTGCGTATGCCCTAAATACATGACTATTTGCATTGCAACCCATGTATACCTCCTGCATATGCGATTGATGTCTTTGTAGCCCACGTATTCATGTCAAAAATACATTTTTCGAAGTTTGGGTAGTTTGGTTAGTTATGCAATTGATTCTTCAGTTGTAACTAATTTGTCTTCAACACTATCTCTTCAAAAACATATAAATAGAGGTAGGGAGGTCCATCAGAGGAAGACTTGAAATTTTGCATGGTCATGTGGAGGAATTGGGACTCTCTTTTCCCACACCTTTTCCCTACTAATCATCCCCTTGTGTTGCAAAGGTTGGAGGCTGAGTTCCTTGGAGAAGAGAAGCAGCAGAACCAAATAAAGGTTTCATGAATTGCCCAACTTGAAGAGAAGGTATATTTGTACTTTTGTTCAAGATTAATAAAGATGTGATGTCCTTATTCTTCCCAAATAATTGTTCAATATGTGATTGAATATCTGTTTATGATCATATGATGATGTTAGTCAGATTATTATTTCAAGTTTATTTGATTATCATTGCTTTATATGTGGTCATATTGGTTTGAGGAAGGTATAATTTGTTTTGCAGGTCTCTTGGAGCGAGAGGAGCAAGAGGAGCAAGAAGAGGATTGAAGGGCTGCTTGGATCAACCTTCATTTGGCTAAGGTATGAACCATTCTAATCTTCTAAACTTACTTATATATGCTTGCTAAACATTATACATCCACCTTTCAACCCCGGTACGTTGATGTCCTCTTAAACCCTAGCCATAGGAAGCTTTCCTTTACAACAGAATTGGTGACTCCCCTGGGGAGAGCCTTGTCTGTTTGGGGCTTCTCTACTTTTCTTTAAGTCTTTTGCAAGGTTTTAGGTCTTTCTTGCCACTTAGGAACACTTTATCTTTTTGATAGAACACCTCCCCTACCTTCCTAAGGCATTTTTGACCTTTTTTTGGTTTTTTCCCACCCATACGTGAGTTACAGACTGGACAGTCATGTGTCTGGTTTGTACACACGACTTGTTATACTGTCAACCCACGTATGATATGTGACTTGTCAGTAGTACAACTTGCATGTGCTTGTACATGCAACTTTCTATACTATCAAACTGCGTATGATACGTGACCTGTTAGTAGTACAACTTGTGTGTGCCCCTAAAACAATGTTTTTTCCTCATTTTTGTGGTTTTTTTTGCTGTTGTGGGCTGTTTGGTAGGTATTTTGGGGTCCTCTATAGGTGCATGACTCCAGGGAGTTAGTTTTATCCCTTTTTGTTGTTCTTTATCTATGTAGTAATCCTTTTTGTAGCATTAGGGTTTTCTCTTTGCTCATTCCCCCCACTCCCTTTTGCTTGGCATGACTTTTGGCTTATGTTTCTGGTTAGCTTCTGCTAGTGATCTTTGTCTGAACTTAGAAGCTTATTGGTATTTGTTTCCTTCTTCTTTTGTTGAACCTTTCCAAAATAGTTGACTTGTCTTTTATGCAAGCCTTCCTTCCAAGTAGGGTTTATACTGACTTTAGGGCATTCTAGAGTCGATTTGGTGGTTATATAGCAGAGTTCCTTTTGATTTTCTCTTATTATCTGCATACTTTACTTTGTAGGTAAATTTTTATTTTGAATTTATAAAATAAAAATAAAAATAACATATAGTGTTTTAATATGCAGATAGATTAGGGTTTTGTTTTTCATACACTGCATATCATTATTTTTGAAAAAATAAAAAGAATTGTTCTTTTGTGGCTTTCGAGTTTTCTATTTGAAAAAAGAAAGAGAATAGTTTTTGCTTTTTGCATTTCATTTCTCTTTGCTTAATCATTTTGTTTCAACTTTGAGTCAGAACACCACATAAGTTTCATGACATTTACCCTCTGACTAAAAACAACCTTTTAAAATGAATGATATAATTTAAAATTTATTAGTAAGTTTTATTTTATAGGGTTCTACACCAACTAGCTTAGGCTAGATTTGTGGATTAGGGAGTTTCAACTCTCCACAAGTGTTTAAATTTAGACGTAGTTTCCCAATCACTAGGTAAATACTCTTCTATGTTGATTGGAACTGGGAAGCTCCTCTCAAATGGAAGTTACGCACGAGGCTGCATGGAGACTTGGACTGAGGAGATAACCCTTCGATTCCTTGTCAAAGTGTAGACCAAGGTTTTTGCACATCTGGGGATTCTGTCTTAGACAGGGTTTCAGGATTTGCTACCCTTCCCATGCGTATGAACTAGGCTTGCGACTATCCCCCCAGACTGTCAATATAGTTAAGGCATCCTTTAGTCTCTTTGACATATAGGGTTCATACACAGGTACACCGAAAGGCTATTTCTAGTTGACCTTTAACGGGCTTGGAAGGTAACCCCAGTAGAAGGTGTGGGAGGGTGGTGGGTGATTCCTCCACCTATTCCTAAGAACATATATAGGGATTCTAGGTAACTATCTATCAACTTTCTTCTAGAAAGCATATCTTATAACTGTTTGTCTTTTTGGCTTTAGGAATTTTTTAGTGAGTGCTGTGTGGTTTGTCTATACTTAGTTTCCCTTTAGGTGTGTGCTTTGTACTTTTGGTTTATTTTCAACCTCATACTTTGTATTATTGTTTTAAACTATGGCTAACACCCCTTTAAAGACCAACCAAGAGATCCCCATGATGGGAACTCCTTGTACTAATCCTCTCACATGGAATGTTGGTGTTCCTTTGATGGCCACCTTGAATCTACCTAGATTCACCCTAGGGCTACCGGTGTGTTTGTTTTCCACTCCAGCTGTCCTAAATGCCCCTGATGCTTCTCAAGTAAGCTCCTTATATCAAGGGCATTAAAACACTATTTCCCCTTCACTTCTAGTTGATTCTCATACTCCTTCTACCTCATGCGGTGAAAGTACTAATACTAGTAACCAACAGTCTAAAAGGAGTAAAAGAAGGAGGAATAGGAAGAAGGCACATAAGAAAGGGGGCACCGTTCAACCTCTACAATCCAAGTTGAACCTCACCACCTAGCCTCTGTAGTTCATGCTGGGGGCACCTATCCAACCTATGTAGGTCATGTTGGATCTAATCACTCAACCTATGCAAGTCAAATTGAACCTCACCACCCAGCCTCTGGAGTTCATGCTGGGGGCACATATCCAACCTCTGCAGGTCATGTTGGATCTAAGCACTCAACCTCTGCAAGTCAAGTTGATCTTCACCATCTAGCCTATGTTGTTCATGTTGGTGGGGTCCTTCCAACCTTTCTAGGTCACATCAGATCCAGTCACTCAGCCTATGCAATTCATGTTGAGGGCACTTATTCAACCTCTAATGTTCAAGTTGAACCTTCCCATCTAACCTCTTCAAGTCATGTTGGATTCCTCCACCCATCCTCTGAAATTCACACTGGGGGCACACACTCAATTACTACAAAGGATGTTGATTCTAACCAGTCATCCTCTATGGTTCATGCTGGTGGTGCCCATCCAACCTTTGCAGGCCATGTTGGACCTAGTCTATCAGCCTTTATAGGTCATGCTAGAGACAATCCATCATCCACTGCAAGTCATGTTGACATTGTTGAGAAGAATTCCGATTCAAAACACAAGCCCAAGTTTCCTTGTAAGCTTTGTGAGGGATACCACCTTACTTATAAATTCCCTTCCATCGTGGAGGTGTGAAGAGTTTGTCTTCATAGTCCTCCTGTTTTTGAACATTCTAAATTTTTTTAACAACCAACCTCTCTTAGTCAGGTTTGACCTAGTCACCCAACATCTTATGGTCATGCCGGGGGAAAACTCTCATCCTCTGTAGCTCATACTGAGAGAAAACAACCAACGTGACTGCTAGTCATGTTGACACCATTGAGAAAACTGGTCATTTGAAGTGAAAACTTAAGTTCCCTTATAAGCTATGTGAGGGAGATCATCTTACTCACTAGTGCCCTGCTATCGCATAAGTGCAAAGAGTGTGGTCCAAGACTCAAGAATTTCCTTCTCCTGAACAACCTATAGTTTCTCAACAACCTACTCAACCTTTGGTTGATCTTGTGGTCGAACCAATATCATCTTTGGTCGATCCCACTCTTCTTTCAGAGAGTGATATTGATATGATTGAACCAACCTTAGCTTTGGTAAATCCCACTCTCCCTTCAGAGAGTGACTTTCATGAAGCGATTGAATCAATTTCAGTATTGATCAATCCCACTCTTCGTTTGGAGAATGAAGCGTCTGCTAGTCACATTTTCTTCACTACTAGTTCAAAAATTACTGAACAAGGGGGCATTGAACTCACTTCAGGTCAACCCCCACCCATTTCTCAGATTACTTCCTTTGATTGGGATAGCCTAGTTGAGCCACGCCTTCCTTCTGATGCACCTTTCTATATAAAGGTCAAAGTTGAACCATACACAATTGCTCATTATATTGTTGATGAAGGAGCCTCATTTAGTATATTGTCTGCTCGTGCTTGGCAAGGCATGGGATCTCCCATCCTTGTGTTGAATGCTAGTCAGTTACTAGAGTTTGATAGAAGAACTTGTATATCCTTGGGAATTCTTCCTCAAACACCTGTTACTTTGGGAGGGAATACTGTCTTAGTTGACTTCATGGTGATAGAAGACCCCTTAGATTTCAATATGCTCCTTGGACATGATTATGTCTATGCCATGCAAGCTATGGTGTCCTAATTAATTCATGTGATGTACTTTAATCACGGTGAAGAAATCGTCACTATCGATCAGTTGTATTTTTGTGATCCTTCTCCTGACCCAACTAGAGACCAAGTATTTCCTTTATTGATTCCCAGTGTTTCTATAGACACTACCCCACCATAGGTGAGCTATGTGGCCTCTGGTCCTTTGCGTTCAATTGCTGCTGAGAAGCAACCTCTATTTTCATGCTTACCTTCTACCGACCTTGTCCCAGTAGCTGACCAAGTGAGTAATCCTATACAAATTGTGGAGCCTGCTCTCCACTCTATTGATCCATTTGAAAGTTTAGACATGTGTCCTATCTCAGATGATCTCCTTCCTTTAGATGAAGTCTTCCTAGAGTCTTTGATACAGTCTAATATTCTATTGTATGTTGTTTCAATTGTGACTGAGTCTAACCCTGATTTTCCTAGTAAGCCTGACCTTTCTTCTTATGTTGGTCTTGTTCAGTATTTTGACTCTTCCTTTGAACAACAAGTTAGTGATCCTGATGAGTTTGATTTTTCTTATGAATTTTTCAACTCCCGTGATACTGATTTTGTTCCTGCAGACTCTATCTCCCTTGTTGATTTTTTCTCTCCTCCTGAGGTTGATCTTACTGATTATAAAACCCCGAGCCTTGGTGCTATATAATATTCTTCACTCGATTCTACCTTGAATTTACCTTTTATAGAAGATAGCAAAGTCACATGTGTTTCTGCCAAAGTAACCCACACTAGATCTTTTCTTCTGAATATGATCCCGATGTTGTTGTTTCTTGGAGACAGGATTCTTAGTTCGATTCACAATTTTTTACTAGCCTTGTCTTGTTGTTCAAGTTGTAACTGCATTTGCATGTGCCCTGCTCGTGCTTATGAGCCTGATGGCAGCTTCAATTCTTTTAGGTCATTGTATAAGCCCTCATCTTTGTTCTCATCGTCACTAAGCCTTGTATCATTTTTCCTTTGCAACTTCACACCTTTTACCTTGAGGAGATGTTCCCCAAGTGTCTTTATCTTGCATTATGCATAGGTTTGTTCCTTGCGCCTGGAACTAGTTTCTCCTGCTTTTGACACTCACCTCCTCGCATTTAGAGCATTCTTTTTACTCTCCTTCAAGCTCGTTAAAAACAATAAGGAGGTCGCAAGTTGACTTTTCTGGACTCGTTAAAACTTCACGGGAAAGATATTGAGTTTCTTTAGGCCCAGGTCTGATTCCTCAAAATAGACTTGACTACCGAGTAAACTTGTCGATTCAGGCTCGTTAAGAATATGTGAATGGAAATCCACATTGGTGGTAGGTTATCACTTTCTCAGACCATATGGAATAATACGAGAAAGGAACACTCTCTTTTCTATGGATTTGAGAAGAATATTCTCAGGCATAGGTTTATTACTTTTCCAGACCCGAGGGACTAAATTTAAGGAAAAGGAGTGCCCGGTATGAGCTTAGTTTTCTCTTTTTCATGCTCTGGACCTAAACATGAAAAATATTCTGAGTGTACTTTATGTCGTTGTCATGCTTGTTAAACCCTAAATAACAAAGCATTGAGTTTACTGTTGTAAGCCCCATTTGTAGTAATCAAATGGATCTTTCCGAGTGATCTTGCCTTCTTTCACACTCGTTAAACTCAAGCAATATGCTGCTTTTGAAGGAGCATTGGGTAGGTGGTAATTTAACCTTTTTTTGGGCCTTCCTGAATAAATACAAAAAAAGGTGCACCTTACTTCTTTGGAAACTAAGAGAGTTCTTATGTGGCTTGTTTTATACTTTTCTGGACTCAAAAGACTAAATTGTATGAAAAAGCACTCCCCTGGAGTCTTCTTTGGATTTTTCAGACTCTATAAACTATGAAAACATCGACAAGCATGTACTAGTTTGGCATCGTAAAATCCACGAATCATTTCTTTATCAAGCATTCTTCTGTCTCTTCTTAGAGCTTTCCAAAAATGAAGAAGGCCTCGAGTTTACTTTCTTGGAATCCTTAAACCTTTACAAGAAAGAGGGGAAGGTAATTTCATTCATATGTTTTTTACATCATGGCAGAAAGTCTTGTTTCCTTGAAAAAAGCACCATTTTTGAGTCTATCAACAGTTGGGTCCTAGTATTTTGAACTTATCCCAATTCAGAGTTACTTACTCCTCCAGTTGGTTTCTTTTCCAATTATATGGGGAATCTTTCAATGTCTCCTACATTGTAGATTTTTGTTGTTGGTATTTTTTTGTCAAAATATTCCTAATTCACTTTTATGTTGTGCTCACTATTCAAGGATTAAACCTTTGTCGACCATTCTTGCAGTTTCCTTGAGCTTTTTTGTCGACCATTTCTTGGTATCAGTTCATTACATCATGTCTTTGGCGATCCTTGTCGTAAAATTTTGTGCCAATTCCAGATCCAATTAGTCTTTGACTTACCTCATCTTTGATGATGAAGGATGCCTTAATGCCTTCCTTCCAGAGGATCTCTTCCTATTGGCTGCAACACATCTTGCTATGGGGATGAGATTTGGGGTTTTATGACAGTACCTTATGGATTGCAGTCATCAGTGTCAATTTCCCTCGCTATTGGGAAGTGGAAATACCTTACTATCTCCTACTTAATGGATTCTTCAAGTGTTCAAATTCAAGTCCTTGTTTTCACACTTGTTAGAATGTACTAGGTACCTTGGGGACCATTTTCATTAATGGTGGTTTCCCTCGTGTTTGTTAACGGTTCTCATCATTGACCAGTAATCAAACAGTTTCCTCCATGTTCAACTTCAACTCCTTTATTCACATGGTTAGGATTCGTACCTTTTGGGAAGGTTTGGATTGAAGACCTTGGGTCGACAGTAGCATATTCATTTTTTGCTATCACCAAAGATGCGCAAAACCTTGTTACACTTTATATGACATTTTGTTGAGACATAGATCCAACTTGTATTTTTGTGGCTATGATCGATTGTCGAGTATGGATCCACCTTGTTCATTTGTGGCCATAACTCCTTTAGATTTGATATGGCACCTTTTTGCATATTTAGCGACTATGATAGTTTCATCAGTTATACATATGTTGGATCCACCTATATCTTTATGGTGATGATTTGTATATGGACTTGTATGTCCTAGAGATAAGTTTTTTCCTGGCATTTATCTCTCTTTTAGGTACCTTTGTTCGAGCCTTTTGATCTTGGATTCTCTCCTCTCTCCATACTCAGTTGTTTCCTTTATAATATATTTCAGTTACCATATCCCCTTTAACCTCATACATTAAGGGGCATCTATTATAGCTCAAAATGACACATCTCTACCTGTGACCACTTTCCCATGTTGGGCCGTCGCATGTCGACACTTCATGAAAGTCACTGAAAAAAAACCTAACTTGGAGGACCCATCTCTTGAGTTATGTAACTCCGTTTGACCTCATCTCTACACTGTTGGAAAGGTATATGTGTTAGCTAAAACTTTCCATGAGACACCAAATTCTAAAAATTCCCAGAAGTACCCTCAAAATTAGATTTTCGATGCATAAACGAGTTTCCTTAAAGAAACCCACATATTGCACGTGACTTGCTATATATAATACTCACGTATGCCCTAAATATGAGACTATTTGCATTGCAACCCACATATACCTCCTGCATACATGAATGATGTCTCTGCAACCCATGTATTCATGTCAAAAATATGTTTTTCGAAGTTTGGGTAGTTTGGTTAGTTATGAAATTGATTTCTTTAGTTGTAACTAATTTTTCTTAGACCCTATCTCTTTAGAAACATATAAATAGAGGTAGGGAGGTCCATGAGAGGGGGACTTGAAATTTTGCATTGTCATGATGGAGGAATTGGGACTCTCTTTTCCCACACCTTTTCCATAGTGATCATCCCCTTGTGTTGCAGAGCTTGGAGGCTGAGTTCCTTGGAGAAGAGAAGTAGCAGAACCAGATTAAGGTTTCCTGAAGTGCCCAACTTGAAGAGAAGGTATATTTGTACTTGTTTTCAAGATTAATAAAGATGTGATGTCCTTATTCTTCCCAAATAATTGTTCAATGTTTTATTGAATCTCTGTTTATGATCATATGATGATGTTAGTTAGATCATTATTTCATTTTTATTTGATTATAATTGCTTTATATGTGGTCATATTGGTTTCAGGAAGGTATAATTTGTTTTGCAGGTCTCTTGGAGCGAGAGGAGCAAGAAGAGGATTGAAGGGATGCTTGGATCAACCTTCGTTTGGCTAAGGTATGAACCATTCTAATATCTGAAACTTGCTTATATATGACACATATGAGTGCTGAACATTATACATCCACCTTTCAACCCTAGTACATTGATGGCCTCTTAAACCCTAGCCATAGGAAAATTTCCTTTACAACACTATAGCATACCGTTATTTTCCATTGAATCCATGTCCTTGTTTTCTGATCATACTCATCATAGGATTTGATAGTATTCCCCAAGTCAAAATACTTGCAATTCTTTGAATTCTAGTTCTAGAGATCATTCTTGCAAGACATTACAATCATTAGAGGAAATTTAAATTTAAAATGGGCCTTCCAAAAATAATACAAATTCCATGTCACCATGTATCAGCCACTCAAAATGATTTTAAATTCAAAAAGGGAGCACCTCTTAAACAAATTTTTAATATAAATTTGGGGATAGGTATCATAAAAAAACTACTTTTTTTGTTCATATTTTCGACATATCTCCCTATGTTTTTACTCAAATTTCGATCGTGAGAGCTCATTGGATGTGGAATTAAATTTAGCATCCAACGAGTACCCAGTCGGCATACTTTTGATGGGACCCTCTACCCAAAAAACAAGAAATACATGAAAAAATGTGATGATGATGTCATCATCATGTTTTATCATGTATTTCTTGTTTTTTTTGGGTAGGGAGGCCCGTCAAAAGTATGCCGAGTGGGTACGCGTTGGATGCGGGATTTAATTCAACATTGAATGAGCTCTCTCGATCAAAATTTGAGTAAAAAAACAATGAGATATGTCGAAAATACGAACAAAAAAGTAGTTTTTTCTTTTATTCCTCCAAAATTAATAAATATTATTTTATTATTTTAACTATTATTTTATTAATTTTCCTTAGGAGGCCTATTTTGAGTTGAAATTTCCTCTAATGGTAGAGGGATTCAAGTCTCTAATTTTACAAATGATAATCGTCGTGTCTCCATTAGCAATAAGTTTCTGAATCTCCCTAGCTCTTAGAATTTTTATGACTTGATTTAGAGCTAATGATTCTGTGTTATTATAGGTGGTCATTGTTAATACTTCTATGGTGTTATAGGTGGTTGCTATCTAGGATCATTATCTCAGCAAGGACCCCTAATTTTTATAGCTTCAAATTGGGCAAGCACAAAACCCAAAAAATGCATTAAGGCAGTGTTTTTTGATCTGGATGATACCTTGGTCTTGACCCATGCTGTTGACAAGGAAACCCACATGGCAATCACGAAGCTACTCAGTTAGCACCACCCCTTACTTGATCAGAAGGTCATCATAGACACCTTTGTTAAGGGCTTCATCACTCAACGCTGGGATCCCAATAACCAGGTCTATGACCCCTTTCCCCTTTACTTCTTTGTAATTAATTTTCCAATTCGGTTGCACCTCAATTTGCTATAACATAATTGGATATTGTGTAGGGGATTTAAACTTGTAATTGCGTATTTCTTATGTAAATTGGCTATCCCTTATAAATTTATATTTTCTAAAACAAATTTGTTCAAGTTTCAGATTGATGTTACTGAATGGAGGGATCATATCTAGTGCAGGGCTCTGGAAGTACAAGGTGTCAGTGATAACTAGCTTGCAAGAGTAAACCTTCTCTATTTCAGTAAATATTGAGTACTTCATTTAGAATATAGTTAAAATTTTTAGGTAAATGGTTGGAGTAGATATCATATGATTTTCATTGTTGTTAACTTGCACACAAGAGATGCAGCACTGCTTTGACACTACCAGAATGACTTCATTCCAATGGTCCCCAGGAGTTGAATTGGTAACTTGCCATATGATATGTAAACACCCTATTTATTCGCCTTCAATTCTACTTTGTTATTATTTATCTTGATATGTGATTTCTATTTTTCTATTATGAAGTTCTCCATTCAAATGTAAGTCTATGTTTGTTATAGCTGATTTTACCACACATGGTGGATCACAACTTTATGGCCTTCCTTGTCCCTTTGAATACTCTTTAGACCCCATGGACCATTTTTGTACCTTTGATGTTTCCAATATCATCCCTAAAAACATGCATTATTTGCTATATGCGACTTCTAAACCTATTCTCGTGTATATACACAGACTTGAGCCTTAAACTTGCATACATTGGGATGTGTGCAAAAGGACAAATAGTTTTAGAGTTTTCCTTGATGTGGATCCAAGTCACTTGTCTCTTGGCCTTCCATATGCCTTGAGATCACTCATATTTGACCTTTAATTACCCCATTGAAGCACTATATAAGGAACCCTTTGGATACATTGAAGGGGAGGAATTGAAGAGCAAGAAAACTATAGTCCATTGTTGTCGGAGATTATACTTGAGTCTACATCCCTTTGTCCCTTGGAGAACATTGCGTTCTTCCCAAGATTGCCTTTGCGTGTGAGCTTGCTATCAAGAGATGGAGGATTGAAGTGGTGGAGGCCCATATGGAGGACTCAGTTTCTTCGATTCACAAACATGCCAACAGAGGTTGTCACTATTGTTATCTCTACTTTATATTAATAGAAATATCTTTTCCTATTCAATAATGTGTATTTAAATGATTACTGAAATCCATGGATTCTTTTAAATGCTTATATGTTATTAATTATATATGCTAGAGTAGGTCTAACACAATTATATATAGCATGCATGTCTTGTTTGCTGAATGTTGAGAGAGCAAATTATCAATACAAGCGAGAGTGGAAAATCTCAACCGGGATCTACATCAACCGTCCGGAATAAGGTATGTTCTGAGATCCTTTAGTGTTAGATGTTTGGTTTCTCTTCCATATAGGAAAGGATTGATTTATATGGTTACCCTGTCTATTGTGGTACCCCAAGCCATAGGAAGTTTTCTCCATAATAGAGTTGGCGACCATACTGGGGAGTTCCTAGTCATTTCCTTTGGGGGTTTTATCGACATTCAATGTTCTTGAATTGCTCTGATTTCCCTATTTCTGAGTCAGGTATGAAGGCATGTTTTCCTGGTATTGTCTGATAGAAGTAAATTTTGTCTCAGCTTGTTTGTTTACCTATGTTTTTATCCCTTTTTCTTCTTGTACGCGAGTTTTGGCTTCATAGTCGCGTGTACATGCGGTTTTTACTGGGATATCCACGTATATACACAGGTTTTCTGAACACAGTCATGTATGTCCTGAGTTTTTCCCTATAGGGGAAGATTAAGTGTTGTTGGGTGAGTTTTGATGATTGCTGAGTCTCCTTGGCTGCTTCTAGAGTCTGTATACACCTCTGTTTCTGACCAGAGATGCTTTTTAGATTGAATTTTTTAGGAATGTTCTTGTCATTGCATTTTCTATTTTTTGTTTTGGGATTAGTGCATTAGGTATCTTTTACCATAGTGCTTTGCGTGGGTGTTTTTTGGTAGTTCTTGCAGAGTCTGGGGGTGGTAGAGTCATTCTTTTGCTTTATTATCTCATTTTAATTCAAAAAATTACAAAAAAAATTGCTTCTTTGCATCATTATGCATCGTTGCATTTTGCATTTTGCATGGTACTTGCACTAGGTTTGCTTGGGGAAGTATTAGTCAGATTTTCATATAGGAATGATTGCATTTTCATTTGAAGGAGAATTTTTCATTTCACATAGTAGCATACCCCATTTTTCATTTGACACAATGCATTTGCATTGATTGTTAGGTGTTCATTTTGCTTCTTGTTGCGTCATAACACCATTAGTTGCACGATCATTTGCCCTTTTGAGTACTAAGCCAATTAAAATCAACGCATAATAAAATGAATTACACTCTTTTCTTTTATAGAGTGCACCTACAAGATTATGTTTTAGGGTCTTGGAATAGTTCATTGTGAGTAAATTCTCCAAGACCACTAAACAAAACATGTATGTATCTGTCCAGGTGAGAGTGTGAAATTCCTTGGTATAATTAGTGTTTCTCAGGATCCTCCTCTTACAAGGGAGTTAAGCATGAGGCAGTGTGAGTGTTTAATGATTGGGATGACCCCTGGTCACAACTGAGTAGCACCAGAGATATTTCCAGGATTTTTTTTGTATCTGGGGTCTCTTTCATGAGTTTCGGGCTTTGCTACCTTGCCCATACGGTTAATCCCACCTGTGACTGTCCACTTGAGCATTGATTATATTGAGGTGACCTTAGTTTCCTTACCTAGGTTATCGAGGGGGTACTTCATAGAGGTTTAATTGCAGGTGTCCTGGCAAAGTAGGGGTCAGAGAGCAGAGTTGCTATATGTGTTGAAGCTGAGGGTCACTATAATTGGTTACAAACCTCTACTTGTTGTGTATGGGAGTCTCAAGCCTCTCCTAGGCGAGACATACCTGATTCATTTGGGATCTTACATATCTTACCCTTGTTTTCTTGTGATTTGGCTTTAGATTGTATAGGTGTATGCTCCGTGCACGCTAGTTTGCCTAGGGTTTGCATAATTAGAAAGAGTCTTTTTCATTTTTTGAGTCATTGTGGATTCAGGTGTGGCACTTCACCGTTCTCGTCGTTTAGCAAGACTTTCACCTTCCACATATCCTCTTTGTTTGGGAGAGAGAAATAGATAGTCCGGGTGGACTACTTCTCACATTGATTCACACATGATGGGAGATCATGAGGAAGAGATTCCTAATATGTATTCTCCACCTCAAGAGGTTGGGGAGGAAGATCCTACTCTTGTATATGATCCTTCACCAGAAATACCTTCACATTATGGTTATGATCCCTCATTCACAGGTCACCAGTATTGGTTTCCGGGCGACGAGACTCACCATGATCCCACAAGAACTAGTCATGTTCGTTATGGCATGCCTGATATCCCTACAGATGATTCAACACATCATGTCGAGTCAGAAGTTGAACCTAGCACTGCGCCTGGGGGCACTCCTATTCCTTTCCATGTAGAGAGATTTGGGAGCACTAGTCACATTGCACCTTCCATCCCAACGGTGGAAGCTACCTCACATGTTTTTCCTAGACCTAGTGTTAGTAGCCATATGTAGATACTAGATCCAAGATGAGTGACCATAGGGAATACCACTTAAATCCCTTCACATGTCGCTTCATCCTCTATTCCTACTCCTTTGAATGCATTTCTGAAAACCCTTCCTCCCTCTCATTCATGATGTCCTCTAGGCTGGAATGTTGCTACTAGTCATGTTCGTACTATGACTGCTCATACAGTAGTATCTCAGAGTCAAGTATCTCTTGTTATCTTCAAAGGTCATATTCCTGTTTCTAGATCATCTTATGTTCCATCATAAGGAGTTCCCCATATCCCTACTTATTGAACTTCTCATGGGATATCCCATGGGACATCTTATGGAGATTCTCATGGAAAATCTTATGGACCGTAGTATGGATAGAGCTACCAACCTTATGGGTACAGGTATCAATAACCCACTTACTCCTCTAATTATGGCTTTGTAGCACCGCATAGTCAAGGTACACCACATCATAATGCTTCCATGCAGCCCTACACAGGTCAAACGGAAGGAGGATATTATGGCCAAGGCCATGGTATTTATAGTGGTCAGCCTTATATGAACCAAAACTATCAGGGAGCGTGGCATAGACCAGATCAACCTAGGCTCCCTTTCCTTGAAACGTTAAATTTACCTGACTTGTTGAGACTAATGAACGATCCGGTATCTCATGACCCAGCTTGGCCTGCTGTCCCTAACAAGCTTCCCTCAGAAATTCCCAAATTTGAGGGCAAACCAAGAGAAGATCCTAGTGAACATGTCACTACCTTTCACCTTTGGTGCTCTTCGTACTCCTTACATGATGACTCAATCCGTTTAAGGCTATTTCAATGCACCCTCACTTAGCCTGCAGCAAAATGGTACATAGAGTTACCGAGGGGGGCATTTGTTTTGTTTGATGACCTTTCTATGACTTTCCTCAATCACTTCCAGCTACCAATGCATTACGATGTTGTCACAAAACTCTTGTCGACATTTCAACAAGACAAAGCCACACATATATTGGACCATATCCAAGAGTGGCATAGATGGAAGAGGTTAATTAAAGTTTTCATACCGCTGGAGTTTCTCCTTGAGTGGTTCCTTAAATCGTTGCTACCTTACATTGTGAAGGGTGTTTCTTCATCCGAAGTCCAGAACGAGGAACAAGCAATTTTTAGGGTACAGGAATTGGATTTGATTTATGCTCAATGCGGACTATTATATGAGATCATACCTAATGCTCCACATTCTAGTTTCGATCCCAAGATCAAGCCTGGACCCCATGCCAATGGCATTGTGGGTTGTACAAGTACCAAACCTATGGATTTGGTTGTGAAGCAAGTGAGTCATATGTCTATCAATCAATCCACTTCGAGACAAGCCATGGCTTCGTCTCAACCCACCCAAATGGTGAGTGTACTTTTCGTGCAATTGTCGGACCATAAGGGCAACCAGCAGCCCATAAGGAATAAGAAAAAGGGTAAAAATAATCATAAGGTTGGGAACAATAATGAAAATGCCAATTTTAATGACAAGAACAACCGCAACGCTGGGGGGGACAACCAGTCTAAACATAAGGTTAATTTTCCTTGCAAATTGTGTAAGGATGAGCACCTCACTCACTTGTTCCCTTGTATGGAAGATGACTTGAGGTTCATATGATAGGGCTCAGCTGTGCTGATCAATCCTTTACCCCATAATCAAAATATGAACTCGAGGACCCATGATCCTCATTATACGTCGGGTGGAGATCAAAATCTACCGAAAAACTAGTACTAGTCATGGTAGCATCAACATGGTGCGTGCTACTAAGGTTGTGACTTGTGCAAAAGACTATGGTTCCTCACAACTAGACCTCGGGAAGGAACCTCCTCGAACCAAGAGCCCTTGGTGTATTGAAAATCCTACAGATAAACCTGAGATTGCATGTCGCATTCCTAAGGGAGTCCTAAAGCATTTGGGGCACAATCCTAATCCCCAAGCCTCCCAGAATTATACCATTGTCGAGGATTTGGGCCAAACTCCTTGTGCGATGTCTATGCTTGAATTACTTCAGAGTTGTTCGTTGCAAAGGAAAGCTTTGCTTTATTTTCTTGGTGTTAATGATGATAACTCTTATTTCGTCATAAAATTTGAAACCATGGGACTCCAGCCTCGCTTGCCTTACTACGTGTCTCTTTTTATTAATGTAGAGTGTCTTAACATGACCGTAAAATGCACTGTGATTGACGAAGGTGTTGCTTCTTCCATGATGTCTTTGTCATGTTAGAAGGGTTTGGGTTCTCTCGAGTTTTCTAAATTTGCTACCATGTTGACTACCTTTGATGGTAGATTGTTTAGGCCACACATAATTCTTCCTTCTATTAAGGTCCATTTGGGAGGGAAGACCATCGTGATCAAGGTCGAGGTGGTTGATGCGCCCCTTGATTACAATCTTTTACTGAGTCGGAATTGGATGTTTAGTATGCAATCCGCAGCCTCTTCTCTATTTCAAGTTGTATGCTTTCCATTTAATGGGAATATTGTTATGATTGATCAGACATCATTCAAGAATCCGAGTGTTAATGCATCCTTGGGAGCTTCTATCCCGATTATTGATCATTCTTAGCCAGCAACTGGGAGTGTGGGTGTAGGTATGTATCCATCCCTTATGGGGACATTTAATTGTCTTGCACCCATTCTTATGATTGGATCTAGTTTCAGTGGGGCTTCATATTCATTGAATTTGGTGTCTTTTCGCACTACCCATATGGAATATCCTTGGATTCTTCCATCACCGAGTCCTTCGAATGGAACTATCGAAACAAACTTGCCACTGCCTGCAACACTGATAGCATATCAAGTGAATCTTGATTGTGTTGTAGAGCCTAGTCCTTCCTCTTCACAAACAGAGGAGGACCCGTATGTGTTTCCTACATGGGCAGTTGAGTCCTCTCATGCACATGATTTCCTTGATAGTGTTTTTCCATTACATTAAGCTACTGTTGAGGCCATGTCTGGGGTTGAGCCACCTTCAGAAGAGTTACATCATAGATCCTATTTTCTTCTCGAGCTTGATCGTTTGGAGCGTGATTAATTTAGGGAGATTCTTAGCAAGAGGATTGGTAGTCTCGTGCTTCCATTAATCTCTCCTCGTTAGATGGATTATGGGAACATGGCGAATATATCACCTACTATTCCTATCAATATCTCTCACGATCCTGGCAAGATTGAGAATGTCTATATTGGGGCAAAATGTTCCCATGCTGAGATTTAGGAGTATACCGAGCTGTTCAAAGAGTTTTGTGACATATTTGCTTAGTAATACGAGGAAATGCTAGGTATCAACCCTCGTATTGTCGAACATGAAATTAAGACCTATCTGAATGCGAAGCCTGTTCAACAACATTTACGTGGGGTGAATCCTAGAAAAGAACCCATGATTAAGGATGAGATAGAGAAGCTGTTAAAAGCTGGTTTTATCTATCTCATTCCCTTGAGGGAGTGGGTTTCAAATCCTGTTCTGGTTGATAAGAAGCAAGGATCGATCCGTATATGCACGGGTTTTCATGATTTAAATTGTGCTTGTCCCAAGGATAATTTTCCCACACCATTTATTGATCAAATTTTGGATGAGTGTGTGGGAAGCGAGGTATTTTCCTTTATGGATGGCTTTTCTGGATATAATAAGATTTAGATCAAACTCAGGGATCAACAAAAAATTGAATTTATTTGTCCTTGGGGTATGTTTGCATATCGGAAGATTCCTTTCGGTCTTAAAAACACTGGAGCCACATTTCAGTGGGATATGACCTTGATTTATCATGATCTCAAATTGATTATTGAAGTCTTTTTGGATGACCTTACTACTCATTCTCAGTTGAGAATGCGTCATTCATACCATTTGAGATTAGTATTAAAAATATTTCGCCACTACCTGGTTAGGTTAAATCCGCATAAGTGCATATTTTGCGTGAATTCTGGTCGCTTGCTAGGATTCATTGTTTCCAAGGAGGGTATAAGAGTTGATCCCTTAAAGGTTGAGGAAAGAATTCAATTGTCTCCCCCATGAAATATTAGATATCTTCAATGTTTGCAAGGCATGGCAAATTTATTATGGATATTCATGGTTAACTTTTCCAATTTGACTAAAGGCTTTATGTGTTTTTTAAAGGACACTACCTTTTACTGGGATGAGTGAGCCTAGGAGTCCTTTAATGCTCTTAAGTGAGCCTTAGCATTGGCCCTCATGCTTAGTCCACCCGACTATAGCCGTGACTTTTTGATTTATGTGGTTGCGTCCATGGAGACGATTGGTATGGTTTTGGTTCACGAGGATGAGGAGCTCCATGAGCATGTCATATATTATTTGAGTTGGAATCTTATAGATGCCGAAATCCATTATTCCCATGTGGAAAAACTTGTCTTAGCTACCATTCATGCAGTTCAAAGATCGATACATTACATTATCCTTCACTAGACCTTGGTGGTAGCTCATGTCAATCCATTTAAATTCGTCCTCACTAGAAGGATGATCAAGGGAAAGTATAATAAATGGATTGTTATTTTTCAAGAATTTGATCTTGAGTTTGTTTCGTCAAAATTAAAGAAGTCGTTGACTTTTGTGGATCTCATTTCTTATTTCCAAAGTAAGGAGGAGGAGGAGTTTTATGAGGATACATTTGTTGATGAGCATATTTTCCTTATCTCAACTCTGGATCCATGGTATGGGGATATCATCATATATTTACAAATGTTGAAGGTCCCTAATCACCTTTCATGGGATGAGTGACAACGATTATGTCATGTATCTAAGAACTACCTTATAGTGGATAACACTTTGTACCACCGTGGGGTAGATTCCATTTTACATCGTTGTTTAACCCATGAAGAGGTTGAGGTTGTGCTGAATGGTTTCCATGGAGGGGCGTGTGGTGGTCATTTATCTAGGCTTTCTACAGCCCAAAAAATCTTGAGAGTGGGATATTTTTGGTCGTTGATCTTCAAAGATTGTGTCAATGTGTTCAAGAAGTGTCACCCTTGCTAGGTGTTTACACACAATATGCACTCACATCCTACCTCGTTACATTCGATTATCACCATCGGTCCCTTCACCAAGTAGGGGCTTGACTTCATGGATTGAAACCCAGCTTCAGCTGGGGGGCATCATCATATTATAGTGGCTATTGATTATTTCATGAAATGGGGGAGGCTATGCCCACGATTAAATCCAATGATGAGACAATGGCGCATTTTGTATTCAACCAAATTATTGCTTGGTTCGGTATTCCGAAAGAGCTTGTCACTGACCATGGTAGGCACTTTCAGAATCAAATGATGGAAGAGTTGGCCTCGGGGTTACGGTATAAGCAGGAGCACTCCTCTTCTTATTACCCTCAGATCAATGGACAGTTTGAAGCAGTGAACAAATCACTTAAGTCCATTCTCCAATGAACCATCGCATAAAGCAAAAAAAATTGGCATGTTATATCCTGCTTTATGGGCCTACAGAACCGTGGTTAAGAATACCATCGTATTTTCTCCATATCAACTCATACATGGAGTGGATTCTGTCTTTCCAGTTGAATGTGAAATCCCTTCATTGAATTTATCTACAGATCTTTTTCCAAACACTTCCACATTGGAAGAACATTTGGTCCACTTAGAGGAGCTTGATGAGCAGCATCGAGATGCCTTAGTGGCTCTAATATGATAAGTCTGTCTGTCCAAGGAGGTTAAGTGAAGGTGATTTGGTCCTTTTGTGGGATCAAGCTAAAGAACCCTTGGGGGCAGGGAAGTTTAATCCCATGTGGCATGGTCCTTACGCAGTCAAACGTGTGTTAAAGAAGGGCGCCTATGAGCTGGTGGATTATGAAGGGACAGCCTTGGTGGAGCCTAGAAATGGGCTCTATCTTAAAAAGTACTATGCATGATCTTCAGCCAGGTCCAATTATTGTATATTATTGTATAGTTTTTGGCATAGTTAGGTTTTCTTATGGTGATCGGGTTTGTTGATTAGCTTTTGTTTCTTATGGAAAATGTCAATGGAGTCTTCCACTTACATAGGATTTGCTAATGGTGCTAGCCACCACACTCAACACTCAGCCTCTGCTGCTTGAGTGATTTATACTCCTATGGGTCAGGTATCGTCTTCAAGAGGCATATGTTTATGGCCTTCTTCGAACAATGTTGCTAAGTATAGTTCCATTATCGAGCTATTACGGGATGTCATTTCACATGGTGTTCTCTCTCTTGAGGTACATCTTGATTCGCAGTTAGTAGTGTCGCAACTTAATGGCTTGTATCGTATTAGGGATCTGACATTATTATGAAGATTCTTATGGGTGATATTGTTAGAATGACAATTTGACAACATAACATACATACATGTTCCAAGAATTTTTAATCAAGTTGTTGACTCATATGCTAACTATGTGTTAGATTGGCATTTGTTTCATAGACCATAAGCACATCACAAACATACATTTTTACACACATGTAAATAAATAAAATTGATCATCATAAAAAAATTTCATTAAAAAATCCAAAATGTGATGTCATAATACAAAAATGGGGCTTCTGAGCCACCAAAATATAATACACGGTAGTACAAAAATGAATCACTCTCAGGTCTCTAAGTCTGTGGAGGAGGAGGGGTGGTTCTGATCATGGTAGCACAGCACCACTCTAGCAAGTCGTCAGAATAAACAAACCCATGCTCATGGTACACCTACCACCTGACGCTGCATGGCCTCAGGCAAGTCCTTGACTTGCCCCATGGGTACCCTATGTGTCAAGCGTACAAAGTTTGTGTGGATGCTTTGGAGTGTCTGCTCCGCATCCACACCCATGATATCATATCCTCTTCCCCTTCGTCTATGATGAGGGAAGTCGTCACGCTGTCGTGGTCCAACATCTGCATACACATGACAGATTGTCACTATGTGTTGTCACACCAAAATATGTCTTTTGAGTTTGTATATCAAAAAACACAAAAAAATTTAATAATTCAAAAAAACTTTAAAGAGAGGGTTTGGGATTCATTACCAATATCACTGTATGCTTCTCTGAGTGGTAGGGGAATGTCCAAATATCCTCAAAAATATATTCCCGCATAGGGATAATCATCGATGGCAACAATATGCTGCCACCACCATGGAAAGAAGTCAGCTGGGTAGGGGTTAGACACCCTACCTCCGCCTAGTCTACGCATAGCATCTACCCAATGTCGTTGGGCCATATCTCGAACTGTGTGAGGAGGAACATCAACTCTAGGGATTAGCCCTGGGACATGCTCAAAGAAGAACGTGCTAAAGTATATTGCCGAAACCGAAGTTTCATACCCTTCCCAACTTGCAATCACTTAGCTGCTGCTTCATGTTACTCAATAGAACAGTGCTCCAATCATACACTGTGGGTCTCATGCACTCCACTACATAGAACATCAATGGCCGTGAGGCCCGGTGGAGTGATGCTAGACTAGCTATCCTTCTGAGTGCCAATAGTAAGGCCTTTAGTCCTAGCACCTGGGTGGATTTTGTTGGGATTTGACTCCCAACCTTTTTCATGTACAAAAAATAGTATACTGCAATATACTCATTAATGGTGAGGCCACCTCTAGTCCCGCGAGACTACGTTCACCACCTCTCCCCATTAGGACAATTTAGTAATGAAATATATGTCCACTTCTATAGTGAGGAACATCCTGTCGATATGAAAAGACTCTGAGTCTGGATCCTAGTAGTCTACTAGCATCTACAAGAGTCTTGTTTTGGCCCTCAGGCTGCCAAGACACCAAAAAATGTATATCCCACATGCACATAGAGGTTGTTGAGCCATTAAATCACCCTGGGAAGCCTCTTCTACATCTCCATGTTCCCTCTCCCTCCATTCTAGAACCATACTGCACATTAAAATTAATTTTTGGTCAATATATACCTTAAAAAACCATGTGCGCGGCTGCATATGCGACTGTTTGCAAAACACCTGCGTATTTATGTGGTTTTGGACGGTTTTTTCACGTATAGCCAGCCCTATACATGGAAAAAGCCTCGATATCCACGTGGGCAGAAACGACCAATTTAGACTGGCCTAAAAGTCAAATTTGACCATGGAAATTGAAAAAATTTGCATGAAAATGGAAGAGGACATGATAATTTACCTGGAACAAACGGTGTCGAATTTCGCTGGATGAACCTCCCAGAATTCGTGTTGGAAGTTCTGAGCTCAAATGGGTAAAAATTTAAAATGATATGTAATTTTTGAATTTTTTACTATTTATATAAAAATTTTGAAAATTTTGAAATTTTTTACCCCCTTTCTATAGTTTTGAACCGTTTCTGACCATTTTGGACAATTTTGGACTAATTTGGTGATGTAGGACTCCATTTTGAGCATTGTTTCAACCATTGTTTGACTCATTCATGCCACTTTCAGGTATTATGTCTAAATTGGCATATAGGTTAGATTTCACATCCATGTGCATTTTGCATGACCTTATGACCATTTCATTTTAACCTTAGGTATGAACCCATTCTATCTTGTCATGGAACCTTCTTGTTGTTTTAGAGGTGACATGATGTGAATGGTAGAGCTTGACCATACATGGGTTCCCTAGTTAGCTCCTTTTTTGCATTTGGTACCCATGCCGACATTTTTTTCCTTTAGGGCGTGGGAGTCCTTTGTATAGTATCACCATGTCTTTGCGCAAGAGCCTCATACTCCTCTTGATATTTTTGCTGGCCTTTGTCCCAGGACTCCCTTACATCAAATTTTAATTGCATTATCATGAGTTTTTCCTGCCTCATTGAGCCTTATGATGGCTTCCTTGACTTTGATTATCAGCCATATAGCCCGAGCTTGTCTCATGTCTAGCCATGCAGACCCATTTTATATATCCTTTGCAGCTTGATTCCCCATTTTTACTGGGAGGGGACTTTGCCCTGAGTGTCATTATCCTACACATGTGTCCTTGCATTGAGCATAGATATGTTCCATTGCTTGGAACTAGTTTGTTTTCCCATTGACACTCGTCTCCTCCTAGTTTGTAAATATAAAGAACTTTTATTCTTTTTCAAGATTTTCAAAATATTTGAAAATGTCCACAAAAAAAATCAAAAAACCAAAAATTTGGACAAGAAAATATGTTATCTTTGGTAGCAGTCGAGTCATGTCGCCTTCAAACAGAGCACTGTATATCACATCCATTGGTTGGGTTAATAGGTTGACTTTAGGAGATGTACTTGTTTCTCTGAGTTTATCTCCACCGACTGGTTAAGCTTCCAGTCCCTATGGAGCCCATATCGATGCCTCCTGTGTCGCAGAGATGTCCCAGTTTTGTATATCGAGTCTATGGTGCCTACATTCAGTCACCATTCACCTTTATGCTCTTGTTCGAAGGAAGTTGAAACCTGAGTTGGCCATTCCTCAGTTCTCTTGACCTTGCATGTCGTCCATTCCTGGTACTGATACTGGTTCGTGCACTTTATGATTGAGTCCTTCCACATTATACAACCTTGATAAGTACCTCATGTTGGATGATGAGGGATGCATTAATTCCCTCCTTCCAGCAGATTTCATCCCATTGACTTTAGATCATTTATTCTAGGATAGGAATCTATAGTCATTTTTTAGTGCCTTGAGACTTGCAGTCATTAGTGGTAGGTTCTCTTGCCATCAATAGTTTTGGGAATACATCAATGTCCCATGATCGATGGATCCTCTCAAGTGTTTGACCTAAACACATTTAGTCACACTTGTTAGTTTGCAATCTAGCACCTTGATTCCCATTTTCATTATCGGTGGGTGATCTCACGTCTGTTAACGGTATACATCAATGACCGGTAATCAGACGATGGACTACTATGTTCAACCTTGACACCTCTATTCACATAGTAGGACATGTACTTGTAGAGGATTGTGTAGAAGACCTTCCAGATTGGTGGTATTTCATATATGCTATCTCCTTTATTGTGCCAGTATTCATGAGATTTCAGCTCTCGTGACTTGATTCCAGTTTATGTCAGATGTTTCCAGCCATTATGGAGATCTTTATCCATCATATATCTTCAGCCTTCATGGAGATCATGATCCTTTGTGTATCTTCATCATGGAAATTACGATCTATCTATATTGTATGTGGCGATCACCACAAATGTCATATTTTGTATCATGCCTATTCATGGCCATTGTACTCTTATGTATCCGTGACTGCTATATCTACTTGCAGTTATGTGTAGATTTTGATCATTGTATTGCACTTTTTGATGGCCAATTCTTCCACTTGGTTATTCATCACTCCACTTCTGGGATTGACTTATAATGTATTTCGGCCATCGTATGACCCCTTTGACCTCACACATTAGGTGGAATCTATTACAACTGATTTTACCACACATGGTGGATCACACCTTTATGGCCTTCCCTGTCCCTTTGCAGACTCTTTAGACCCCATGGACCATTTTTGTATGTTTGATGTTTCCAAGATCATCCCTAAAAACATGCATTATTTTCACTTGTCTCTTAGCCTTCCATATGCCTTGAGATCACTCATATTTGACCTTCCATTACCCCATTAAAGCACTATATAAGGAACCCTTTGGATACATTGAAGGGGAGGAATTGAAGAGCAAGAAAACTATAGTCCATTGTTTCCATAGCTTATACTTGAGTTTGTATCCCTTTGTCCCTTAGATCACTTTGTTTTCTTCCCAAGCTTGCCTTTTCTTGTGAGCTTGCTATCGAGAGATGGAGGATTGAAGTGGTGGAGGCCCAGGCGGAGGACCCAGTTTCTCTGATTTGCAGATGTGCCAACAGAGGTTGCCACTATTGTAATATCTAATCTATATTAATATAAATATCTTTTCCTATCCAATAATGTGTATTTAAATGAGAACTGAATCCATGGATGCTTTTAAATGCTTATATGTTATTGATTATATATGCTAGAGTAGGTTTAACACAATTATATATAGCATGCTTGTCTTGTTTGCTGAATGTTGAGAGACAAAATTATCAATACAAGAAAGAGTGGAAAAGCTCAATGGGGATCTACATCAACCGTCTAGAATAAGGTATGTTTCGAGATCCTTTAGTGTTAGACGTTTGGTTTCTCTTACATATAGGAAAGGATTGATTTCTGCAGTTACTCTGTTTGTTGTGGTACCCCAAGCCATAGGAAGTTTTCTCTGTAACAATGTTTATTGCAGCTTATCCATTTTTCTATTTTCATGGTTTACTAGTTCACAATTTCACTTACAGCATTCCAGGTAGCCAGAGACACTCTCAAGATGACCGTTCCCTAAGTGGGGTGAATGGGATAAAATCCCATTAATTTGCTTCTATGTGCTTTGAAGAAAAGACAGACCTTACCCCTGTGGGTCTCAGACATGTGCTGGAACATCATTTGGGAAACGTGGTCTTATTGCATTAGTATTAGCAATGTTCCCTTGCCAATGTCCCTAGCTTTAAATCTTGGAATGAAATAAACCGCCATACTCATAAAATTTATATGTTTGGAAAACTGGGCTTATTAGAAGATGATCTAGTCAAACATTTTATTTTCAATATTTGGAATTTTATAGGTTAAATGGTTTAGGATGACTCCTGTCTCATGAACTAATGGGGTTGGCCAAAACTTATAATTCATATAGTGAGAAAACTTGGAGAATTTTATGTACCAACACAAACTCATCTAAAACCTAGTCTTAGTTGCCCCTCCAAGTTGCAAAGCTTGAGGTTGTATACAATTAATTCCAATACTTAATATATTGGCATTTGTGTGAATATGAGATATACATCCTTGAGCTTTGTAGCCTCATGTTGCATATTAGACCTTCGTTAGATCTTGGTTTAGATGAGTCGATGCATTGTCCATATTCGATGCACCCAAGGCACCATCTGGATCCAATGTACTATTACATAAAGTAGTGATGGGTTGTCCATCTCCACTCAAGCTATATGAACACCTCAAATATCTTGGTGCATAATTTATCTATTTTATTACCTAGTAGAGAAATCATTAAAATGCAGTCCAGTTTATACTTCAGGATGCATTTTTAAGGTGGAATAAAGAATGGTTACAAAATAATCAAAGATCCTATTTACAGATTTTGAGCAAGGGAAGATCACAATTTCAAGGGTTTCATTCAGTATTACACGGGGATGCATAACCCAGGGTTAGGGATGCACCCCCGTCACTCCCTAAGGCCTGAGGACTTGGGGGCTCCTAGAGAAATGTTTCTCCTCATCCCCAATTTGGTGAAAATTGAGGAAACTCAGGGAGGACCTCGCCCCCTTGTTTTGAAGCATGCACCGATCAAGTGGAGGGATCCTAGGCACTTTAGTGGTAATGGTAGTGTTATGTTCTTAGTAGTATATTCCTCATCTTTCATTTTCTATCATTTTACTTAAATTTTTAACATTACCATTAATTTATTCATTTTTATCCATAGTAGGAGTTCATATGCAAAAAATAGTATTTTATATCCCATTCAAAATTCAACAGACTTCACAGATTTTGGTATTTCAGGAATGCAATGTTTCCATTAGATTTTATCATGTATGCAGTTAAGGGATTGTCATTTATTCAAGGACATCAATGTCTCAATGTACCTTGATGTTGGTGGTGCTGATGGTTGAACTCCTTTATCATGAACTTAATCAATTTGTACCCTTTAGTCAAGCAAAATCACTTATTAAGCATGGGGAGGTTTTTCTAATTCTACCTTATTTTAATGCTTGGTTTATAAAGTTTCATCAAAATTGTAGGGTGTTGAGTAATGTCCTTCAAGGATCAACTTCAAGATTCAAGGTAGAGTCATGGCCTAAAAGCCTAGAGGAGGGGGACACAAGGTTCTATTGATGAATAGGATCCTAATATAGGATTAATAGTTCACTCTTGCATAATTGTATGTTGGACTTGAAATCATCAAATAATGTGATGCCCTCTTGAATCATGAAGAAATAGGGTCCTTGCATCACATTTTCCCATTATAACATCTATGCCATGGATTCACACAATATTGAAGTGTATTGAATCATTGAAGAATTAAATTGTATTTATAGGGAGAAGGTTAACTTGTATTTACACGTAATGAATTGTTATTGTCGGGATTTATATTTTTTTATATCTTTTATGACCCCCCTGCCCCCCTCAAATTTCCCAAAAATTTGGTGGTTGTCTCCATACATCCCCAGTGTGCGTTCCCCATGTCCTAGAAACTTGGGGGAACATTAGCTTCATTTTATCTTTCAATAATTCAGTTTTCAGAACTAGGCAGAGGAAATGACCTAAATGAAAAATCCAAAGGCTTCACAGAAGCTGCAAAATACTTCAGACTGTGAACAGGTTGTGCTACATGAACATATATTTGGGAGGAACTAATCTAAGATCATAGGAGAATGACTCCAAAATACCTTGGAAACCCCAAGCAAGGGATAGTTTCTTGGCTAAAATGTCCACTTCCATCTCATGATAATCTCCAATATATATGGAATCCTGAATCAAGGCAGGATTTTAAATTGGTTTATGTGCTTCAGCCTCTAGGGAGCCTAACCTAGAAGTATTTTTTAGTTTGTTTGTGGCGACCATGCAGTTAAGTTTTAAGTTAATCAGATTTGCATAGCATGAAATTGTGAGAGATCCCTTCGATAAGGGATGATTCCTAAATTTGAACTTTATATCTGTGTAGATGGTCAAGAAAATACTACTCAATGGAATTAAAGTTGGCATCATAACCAATGGCCATCTGAAGGTGAGATAAAAAAATTGCCTCTTTGTAATTATTTGAAACTCCCGATGGATCATGGTTTCTATAATTATAGTTTTCTACCAATGTTTCTTATAATCTAGATGATTTATCAGGTTCAACATGCAAAAAGTTTGGCTTGTCGAGCATATGATATTTTCAACACAATTCTAGTTGGTGGAGATACCTTAGATATAAGAATCTGTGCTTTATAACTTTTTTCATTTGTGATTTCTCTAGTTATCTTAAGTCCTCTTTGTTAACTCATAACTCTTAATCTATGTTTTAATTTTACGTTCCAAGCAAAAAAGTAGATGAATTCCCTCATTGATTTACTGGAGCTATATGAGTCTGAACATGTGACTCTTGAAATCAACATAAAATGAACCGTTCATTTTTTATCTACAGAGGAGATTCATGAAAAACCCCATAAAAGAATATTTTTGAAATCCTGTGAGCTTGTAGGATGCACTCCTGAGCAGTCTGTCATGGTGGGAGATAACCTTAAAACAAACATTCAGGTCTTGTATTTCAATCTTTTCCTTGTATAGAACCAAAACAAACAAATGTATCTATCATAAATTTTTAGATAAATGAGATCCATTGTTTTGATCCTTCATATGGTAGGTTTGAGGTTGATATTTTTCTTGATCCTTTATTTGCTATTAATTTTTTTTCTCTGGATAATGCTTTTTAATATGCATCTCTAGATGTATCGTGATGGGAATCTGTCCTAATATTTTTCCTTAAATTTGGTTTTATGTTTCACTACAAATAGCTATGTTTATGTATTTCAGGGAGGTAAAAATGCAGGTTTTCTAGCGACTGTATGGGTCAACATTCATGGTCTAAATGATCCCCCTCTAGGAGCAACAAAACCCACTTACACTATTAGGAACATTTGTGAGCTTCTCGAGGTTCTACCCCTTTATTAACAAGACAGTTTTTTCCATCAAATTATATGTTTGTATTCATTTTTTTGTCACTGATTATCTATCCATGATTGAACTGAACTGAAAATTTGTCTCTGTTTGCAGTAGCAGAGAAACTTTCTTTTTATTTTGTTAAATCTTATACTTCTCAATTGAAATTATTTTGACAACATCTAGGAAAGAACCTTTGGAAAGGAAATAAAATTAGATCACAAGTATGCAATTGAAACAACTTACAACTACTATCAATATTTATGTTTGGTTTTTTTCTATCTGTTGTATAACATTTTGGAATGTCAAATAAGAATCTATGCTGTATTTCGACTAGATGCTATTGCATGAAGAGAAATTTGGGCGTATGTTGATGATTGCCCACTATGTTCTGGTTGCATAGGTGTTCTTGGTATAGTTATGTTGTGTTTTAGATATATTATGCACAAACCATAACAATGAGTTCATATATTAGAAAGTTAAAAGAGGTGATGTCTCTGGCCAAAAATAAATTAGAACACAGCCAACTCTTTATTTAGTACTGCAAACCATTGTTAACCAACTAAAAGAAGAATACTATACTCTAGCCATTTCGTTGTTAATGAAAAACAACATAATATAGCAACTACATATATTTGACTGCAATTGATTGCAAAGTTTTGTAAGGCACATGACACTTAGGAGCTGTGGTGAATGATCTGTAACATTGTAGTAATAATAGATTATTAGATACCATGTGAAGTAAGAGATGAGTGCCATTTTAGTTTTTAACTTTTAATCTCTCTGAGGCAAGTAAGGTAAAGTAATTTCCCCTTTCCTTGGTAATCTTGTGTTTCTGGTATCGTGTCCATGGTCAGTTAAATGAAATTTCTTCTATAGATATGATACTTTTTGTCTTGTGCTCTCATGCATTTATTTACTATGACTATACAATAGCTTTGAGTTTCACGGGCTGCTGTTTTGAATATTCTTACAGAATTTCCCATAGAGATAAGCACAGGTAAGTTTACCATTCAGTTCCTAGGTGTCTAATATGAAATTTGCAGAAGACAATGGTGGTGATTCCACATTAAAAATAAAAATATTAAGCAGCTCACATGCTAGAGTTAAAACTTTTTAGTAAAGTATCAATCTTTTGCATTTTTCCTGGTCAAGTCTATCAAGCCTTTTGAATTATTGCATAATTTTTTATATAGCATAATCATAGCCCACCCAAAATCCAGTGATGTCTGTAAAGCATTTTGTTATGGAAAAACCTGACTCGGCCTGTTTGTTTCTAAACTCCTTGGAGGTTCCACTACTACATTTCGATCCAAAATCCGACGGTTACTTCCGACGGCGCGTGGATTTTTTCTTTTAAACCTACCAAAAATCAAAAAGTTAAATTTTTTTTTTTAAATTTTGGTCATAAGCGTCGCTTAAGCGACGGCTAGGCTTATAAACGACGCTTAAGCGACGGCTAGCCTAGAAAGTGTCGCTTAAGCGACGGCGCATTGAGTGAGGTGACCGATTAAGTAAGGGCAGGACCTATTGGACCGACCTTACCTCAATGATAAATTCAATAGTGCAAAGGTTGCATGTGCAGGAAGGGAAATTGTTGAGTTAAAGGGTGGGGTAGTAGCCGGGATCCTTCTTGATCTCCTCCCATGGGGGGATCAATGCTATATGTTCTGATATACAGGCTTTTAGGTGAAAGGTTATCCTATTCTGGGACATCTCTCATATTGAGTATCTTTCGAGGGCCTTCGCCAATAGTATACTTTCTTCAGATCTTGCAGGAGTCCTTAATTCATGAGTCTATGAGGACCTATTTCTGTGGGTACGTCAGAGGTTCTTTTCGTTGAGGTATACGAAACAACAGCTTGATCGGGGAAAACTAGACATACTTCAGTGGTTGGCCCTAAGACTTGTGGAATAATTTATTTCTGGATGCGCGCATCAGTTAGTAATTCATTGTCTCTTATCGACTAGTTAATCTTAGACCTGACCTTCTAGCTAGCAGTTTGAGGGGAAGAACAAATGGTCCCGTACTGAAAATGGCTTTCCACCAATTTTAAGAAAAGGAGAAAGCCCAAAATGGATTGAAAGGGTATTTGGTAGTCATGGAAAGTCATGGATCAGAGCATTAGATAACTCCCCTTTCACTGAAGCCTGGTTAATCTTATGAATTAAGGCCTCCCCTTTCACCTGATGCCTAACTTGGTATCAGCCGATTTGAGCTTGGTTATAGTTTGGATTCTTTCCCTAAATCATATGCCCCCACGAAGAAGATGAAAGAACCAACACAAAAAGACATGCATTGAGGAGGTGGATGGATCTTTAATGCACAAATGCATAACTCCATCCATGCGCCTAGGGTGAAGGCAAGGGGTAAGGTTGTTGTTTCATGCAATCCAATTCCGGGTCTGTCTATAGCTGTCTCTCCTAAGTGCATTCATTAACTAAGTGTTCTAGGGCATATATCTCTTAAGCAGGTAGGTTAGTAAAACATAAGGTAAAGTTGTTTCATGCCATCCATCTCCCTCCATGCCATGCTATTCTGCTCGGGTTGATAGCGATACATCCTAAGAGCTTGATTCAGGTATAAGGCCATGTAGTTAGGAAAATTCCTCAGAGGCCTGCGCTCACTGAATGTGCTCCTGGGTGCATCAAAATGCTCCCGAGCATCCCTCAAATTCTGCTCAAACCACCTGGGTCTCCTAATAGAACTGGTAGGAGCTAACTCTTCCTCTGACTCCCTCATTCACATTTATAACACTTTGTACCACATGATTCTAAATAGCTTGTTCCTGTGGGAAGCTGAAAAGTTCCTCCTTCTGTAATCTGTATTAACTTATTTCTTGTATTGAACATCAACCAGGATGGGAAGGTTGTAGAGTGGAGAATCACGTGCCGAAGAATCAACATCAGTCTTTGTACACTATTTATTTGATAGCTTTGTGCAATTTCTATACTTTTTAATATTGCAGGTTGATAGGAGGTTTCAGCTGTTGGGCTATGCAGGTGTGATTTTATTGAATGTCACAATGTGGAGTTGCTATATCAACAGTCTTAAGGCTCTAACTTCGTTGCAAGCCACAGTTGTGAACTTTGCTACCAATTTTTTGGTTTCAGGATTAACTGGCCTCTTTTTCTTCAAAGAATCATTACATTTTCAGGTTTTTTAATTTCACCTGGTTTCATTTTTTATCCCAGTCTAGTAATAACGAGGTGATTATATTTATTGTTAGTTTTATAATATGTATAAAACGATTGCCTTGATTCAAAAAATTTACATGATGTTATACCATTTTTCAAGTTTTAATGCATTATCGTCTTTTTTATTTACATTCCCAGTCGGGTCAGTGTAGAGATTTAAAAGAAGTGACAAGACTTTTCTAATGTTACATTCCAAAGAAATAATTTAATGACAGATTAAATTCCCGCTGGGCCAAAATTAAAATACAAAGATTGATTTGCTCCCAGTTAATCCTGAAATTTTCACAGTGGTTTGTAGGTGCCTTTCTAATTGTTTTGGGTACCCTCATCCTCAGCAAATAAAGCACTACACCAGATCATGCTTCCCATGCTGTAAAGAGTAATCTGGAATAAATGTCATACTCAATGGAAGTTTGGCATTTTGAAAAAAATATTTTTGTATCGAATATCTTCTCAAGGAGTTGCATGTTGATACGTCAAGATGTGAAAACTAGATTTAAGTTACTGTTTCCGTTGGGATACATCACTTTTGAAAAATCCAAATTAGAAAATTGTATTGATTATCACTCTATGGACTGTACTCGGTTCAAATTCTGGGAAGCTTGTGAAAGTTCTGATTGGTCCAATTGATGCCTAGATTTTAGTTTCATAAAGAAGTGCTATATTTTCATCATAGCTTCATTAAGTTGTAGACTCTGCAAGGGGTTCGAGGAACCAAGACCAAAATCATGAGCACTTTGAGAAGTGGCCTCCATAATTTCAATTGACGATTTTCATATTTTGATGGATGCAAGTTAATATATGATAAAGTTACTTTCAGGTTCAAACTGTTAAGCAAATAGCAAGATGTGAAAATGGAAAGTATTCATTGTTTTTTACTCTAACTTGATTTATTATGTTAGGAAACCGCTGAGATGTACTGACAGGTGTGTCCATTTGTGCCCTAGCCCTGTCATGGACCTCAGCTGTCTCTTCAGAATGATGCTGATTAGGGATCATGGACAAAGGAATCTCAGGAGGGTGAAATTGCCATGGTGAATTTAACAAATATTTCTTTTCCTTCCAAACGGTCTTCTGAATAGTCTACCATC
>LPNX010621957.1:3560-28479 GCA_001517045.1 Pseudotsuga menziesii
GACAACAGTTCAAAGACAAAGAACAATATGATGAGTGCAGTGACATCGTTGATGCAGAACCTTCTAGCCACCAAGAAGAAAGGGAAGATCAGTTCAAGAAGAATGATGTCTGGGTGCAGTATCGAGACCTAAAGAGAAGTTCATAGTTCCATCATGCAGTAGATGGAAACATCGTGGGATACAAAGCACGATTCGTAGCATGAGGCTTCTCACGAAAGGAAGGCCTAGACTACGAAGAGACATTTGTAGCTAGTAAGAGTTGAAACAAATACATGATGAGCTTGATGAAGATATTAACCTTTTCTACAAGGTTGAAGATGCAGGTCTATACACTAGATGGTCACACAGAATATTAGTAGCATAGGAAGCTACTTGTCACTCCGGTACAGAATGTTTTCAGTGCATAGAGCACAGAAGAAAGAGGGAGTATGATGCTTCGCTTCAGAGGGAGTGACTACATAATATATTGAGGTTCGACATGGTACGACAGGATGGATAGATTACTAATGACTCTAGGCTTTACCAAGAGTAAATTGGATTCCAACCTTTTCTTCAAGGTTGAAGGCAGAAGACCAGTGATGCTCCTGTTATGTGTCGATGCACTATTGTTCTAGGTATGGAGGTGTGGCAGAGTACAGATGGAATATTCCTTGGACAAGGGAAGTATGTAGTAGAGATCTTGAAGAGGTTTGGGATGATGGACTGCAAGGATATGGCCACACCCATGGCATCGAACCTGAAGTTATTGAGTGATGCTTCTTCAGAGACGGTTGATGCTACGATGTATCATCAGATGATTGGGTCATTGATGTACCTGATGAACACGAGACCAGATATTTGCTTTGCTGTGAACACCTTGAGCCAGTACTTGACAGATCCGAGAAGTGTTCACTTGGTTGCTGCAAAGCATATTCTGAGGTACCTGAAGGGTACAATTGATTATGGGCTCAAGTATGATGCGAATCAGAAGATTAACCTGGAGGGTTATGTTGATTCAGATTGGGAAGGCAGTGCCATCGACAGGAAGAGTACTTCTGGATGTTGCTTCAGTATGGGATCAGGTGTGATATCTTGGTTTAGAAGGAAGCAATCCTGTGTGGCACTAAGTACAGCTGAAGCAGAGTATGTCGCAGCTTGTTCAGCTAGTTGTGAGGTAGTATGGCTGCGAAAGCTACTGTCTGATATATTTGATCTCCAGTTGGATGCTACTTGGATACATTGTGACAACCAGAGTTGCGTGAAGTTTTCAGAGAATCCAGTGTTCCATGACAAGTCGAAGTATATCGAGATCAAGTATCACTATATCAGGGATATGGTGCAAAGAGGAGCAGTGAAGCTCTAGTATGTTGTGACGGAGGAAAAGATAGCTGATGTATTGACGAAGCCATTGGCTAGGCTAAAGTTTGAGTACTTCAGAGAGAGACTTGGTGTTCTCCAGATCGAGGTTTCCTCCTAGAGACAGTGATGAGTCCCAAAGCCATTCTGATGAGCAGGTCAGATGTAAGGGCTGAGCCATTCTGTTCATGGCTAAAGGATTTAGTTCCTTCCATGTCAGATGTGAGTGCTGGCCATTATGTCGAGTAGGACAGATGTAAGGGCTACCGCCATTCTGACGAGTAGGTCAGATGTAAGGGCAGTGCCATTCTGTTCATGGCTAAAGGATTTAGTTCCTTCCATGTCAGATGTGGGTGCCGGCCATTCTGTCGAGTAGGACAGATGTAAGGGCTACCGCCATTCTGATGAGGAGGTCAGATGTGAGTGCTGGCCATTCTGTTGAGTATGACAGATGTAAGGGCTACCGCCATTTTGACGAGTAGGTCAAATATAAGAGCAGTGCCATTCTGAAGAGGAGGTCAGATGTGAGTGCCGGCCATTCTGTCGAGTAGGACAGATGTAAGGGCTACCGCCATTTTGACAAGTAGGTCAAATGTAAGGGCGGAGCCATTCTGTTCATGGATAAAGGATTAGATTCCTCCCATGTCAGATGTGAGTGCTGACCATTCTGACGAGTAGGTCAGATATAAGGGATACCAAAGACCTACCATGGGCTAGGCCTACAACCAGCATGAAAAAGGGATGGCTCTGTAGAAATTCCTATGACGAGATAGTACACACATGATGATGAATAAGGGAGATCCAGATCGAGCTATGATCCAGATCCAGTTATGATGACTCCAAGAGATCCAGATCGAGTGATGATCCAGATCCAGCAGTGGTGATCCAGATCAAGTGATGATCCAGATCCAGCAGCGGTGATCCAGATCGAGTGATGATCTAGATCCAGTCCAGTGATGATGATCCAGATCGAGTGATGATCTAGATACTGTGATGATGTTCTATGATGATCCATATCCAGAGATGATCCAGATCCAGATGACTTGAAGATGAAGATGACTCGAAGATAGAGATGATCCAGTTGATAGAGAGAAGAAGACCAGTATTGAAAATTGTGTCGAAATAATACCTTCCTAGTTAAGAGGGAGTGTTGATGTATATGTAACTTTGGAATGTATTCTTCTATGTATTGTAACCCGATGTTTATTCTGGGATGTTTCTATTATGTATTTGAGTCATATGGTCATGCCCCGATGTTTCGATCAGGAGGATTAATAATGTAAACAAGTCATATCAAGTCATTAGGTAAGTCCCCACAGTTTTAGGGCACTTGAGTTATTATACACTAATTAAGGTGTAGGCTTGAGTAGTAATTATTAGGTTGAGCCTACGTGCGAAATGGAAACTTAAGTGAACGGACTAATATAAATAGAGAGTGTGTGTCTCTCTATTTATCACTTGTGAAATATGTCACTTGCTCTCTCAAGTGTGGCACACCTTTGGAGAAGGAAATACTTTGGCTTGACAGAAGACAGAAGGCTGCTGTTGTGTTGGGAAGTCATCTTACTGTTTTGGGTTTCACATCTTGTGGTGATACTATCTTAGAGGAAGTTGAGGGGTTTTCTCCATTTATGGTTTCCCCTATCAAAACTCTTTGTGTCTCTTGTCTCATGTGATGTGCTTATGTTATTGCTGTGCTTTTTATTCTCTCAGTGAAAATATCCTAACATAATGCTAGCTTAAATGTTGAAAAACTAACAACCTGAAGTGATCTTGGATGGGGTGGATGAAGACTCAGCTGTCCTCAACCGAGTTCTGTAACATCCTAGTGCCTCCTGATTCTTCTTAGCTAGAGGGATCCCTCGGCAAGGTGATGGGTCCTTCTTCCTAGATGGGTCTAATAGGGAAATGACTCTTATCGCATCACAGCCCATAGGACGATGTGCAACTTTCTTTTCTACTCAACTCGTAACCTGTGATATCTCACACCACAGCTCCTCCGACAGTGGGATATCTCCTTTCTATACTGCGATACTTCCTACAGTAAGACTCAATATGACTCTCAAGGTCCGAAGGCTTTCTCTCTTAGTATGATAGTTCGGTTAACCTTCATAAGGGTGTTACGCAATATTCACTTAAGCTTATACAGTAACCCACTGGACATTACTTATGCTCAACTTGCTGAACTAAATATACAGAGGTCATTTAACACTGTAACTATTAACTGTCATGAATCAAGCACTGGTAAACTCATACACAGAATACTTAACGGATTCAACTCGCAAGTAACCTTCTCAGCTACTATAAATTGATAGATAGCATACATACATTCATTAACTGTTAAGCAAATTTCATGTAATGAATAACAGATAGCAAATAAGTAAACACAATCACATGAACAGTTGCACAACATGCGTATTTTACGTGGTTCACTTCCAAGGGGGAAGCTGCGTCCATGGGAACTGGTTTATATATTACATCTTGAGAGAGTAAACACAATTCCGCTACAACCTATTATGCAGCTTGAGATCTTCTGGGAAAATCCATGCACAAAGCCGGGAGCCCTTCTCTCTTAGATCTCTTCTCCTTCTATATTGCCTTCTTCTTACAATATACTCTTCCTCTCTCTCTCACTCAATCCATGCGAATTGTTCAATCCCTGTGGATTGTTACATCCATGGTCAAGGAGCCAGCTACTGGTTACAGTAAGATAACTATAGACTGAATAATAGAACCAGAGCTCGACTCTTCCTTAATGTCTACTATCTACGAGCTAACAGACCAACTGACTAGATAACTGTCTAACAATCTCAACTGACCCACTAGCTAACCTTTCATAATACAAAATACATGCTTGTATAGGAGGCCCGAAGGTCTCACCATGTTACAACACTGTGGGCCTTTCCCAATAATAACCCAAAAACCCTAACTGTGACAATCGGCCTATCTGTACTTTGAACTCTCGCTTTTCATCACACCACAGATTTCTGTAGTCTTCCACGGTTCTAGGTGCTAATCGTGGGTATGGGCACCACTTCCTCGGTTGCTCCCCTTCTGTCCTTTGTCTTCAATACCTCAGCCCGTTTTTCCTTTTCCATTTATGAGGGTAGCTGAGCCCTCCTCTCTTCATCGCTGCCTTAAGTGCAGTGGTTGAGCTCTCTCTTCTCGGCCACTGCCTTAAGTACGGTGGTTGAGCTCTCTCTTCTCAACCGCTTCAGGTACTATTTCCTTTGACTTTCTTGTCCTGATATAGTAGCTTTTCTTGTAGCTACGGGGCCCTGCTCCAACAGTCCCATAACACTCACTTGTGGCTCGTCCCCAAGCCACTAACAGCTGGCTTTTCCTACTGTAGCTTCTCCTTGGCTTCCTGCGAAGTCCTTGCGAGTCTCTCCCTGAGTCCTGCGACTTCTTTGTCCATAGCTTCGACACACTCTTGTGCCGTTTTTTTTCTAAAATAGTGTCAACACTTTCCTTAAGTGAAGCTCCAGAATAAATGGCGGGCCATTTATAGGCTGCTTAAATTTGAGAATGGCCTAAGGTTTGTACCATTCACCTCAAATTATACTGGAGCACTTGTCCGAATAGACTCATCCAAGCCATCATCATTCTGAATATAGGGAAAGTAGATGTCTTTCAGCATACATTTAAGTTGATATGCCCATTGGTACAACTTCCATGAGGAGACATGTCCTTTTCCAGCTTTAATGTAACTACCTTCTTGGACATTTTCTGTATCTCTCTCAATTTCAACATCTCTGCTTCGTTCCTTTCCCGTTTCGTTTTTTTTTTCTGAGTCTCGGATGCCTGTTTCTTGGTCCTTTTTTCTTTCCGTGAGATCTTTTGGGAAACTCCACGCGCACACGCGGGAGCCCTTCTCTTTATTTTTCTCACTTTTCTTCTTCTCTGCTCTGAACTGGACTCTTCTATTATCTGAGCTTGACTCCTCATCCTTGACTTCTGTCTGACCTGTGGTGCACCTAATTTCACAACCTTGGGCGGCGGCGTCATAGCGGACACGAGGCCACCATGATGGAATCGTCTCACAATGTATTCTAAAGGTTCCTCCTCAGACATACACCACTCGGTGCAATACTCTGGAATAGCAATGGCTGCGAAATGGGGGAAAACTAGCACTCTGTAACTGGAGTATCTCTGCACAGGGAAAACTCTTCGAATTGCTCTATAACTCTTAGAAATCGCTAAAGTAACCCTTCTATTGGAATGATCTGTGTATTTATAATGAATACGATAATCTCTGAACCAACAGTCACTTAGACTAGACCCGTCGGTGGTATTAATTGCATGGATAAGACAACATCCGTCATCCTAATCCTCATTAAGTGCTGAAATATTATCAAATATCCCTTGAGACTTGTGTGCAGGCACCGACAATCTCGACCAAGATTTACCAAATCTGGGAAAATCATTGTACTGTTTCCAAATCTAGGGCAACATATACTGGTCATATTTACATTAACTGCTTGTCAGAAGGTGAAGTGACTAGCCCTCTATCCCTTTTCAAAATCATCCACATGGCACGGGGAACATTGCATCGTTGCGATGTCATACCGCATCATCCTGAACCAAAGTGTTGGAATGAACTCCACAACGTTCAAAAAACTCCACAAGCGTTCTATGACTTGCGCAACATAAATTTTCCTTCTGCGATTCCTCATACTTAGAATTTTTTTTTTTTTAGTGTAGACTATTTATAGGTGCGATGCCTTATTTCAACTACACTGGACATCTACAATTCACATAAACTATCTGAGTTAGGGCTAGGAGGTGAAGTGGCTATCACTATAAAGCTTAAGCCTACTGCCATTAATAAAGGTAGGGACAAGCTCCCCGTTCAGTTTACTAAGCTGAACGGCACCTCCTTCTGTAACTTGCTAAATCTGATATGGCCCCAACTAATGCGTCTTGAACATCCCTGGAAACTGAAAAAACTTGATGTCATAAAGGAGCACTAGGTCTCCTATCTGAAAATTCTTTCTCTTGATGTGCCTGTCATGCCAAGCTTTTTCTCGTGCCTTCTGCACTTTCTGATGAAATCCTGCGATGAATCTGTCTTCTTCTAAGGCAAGAAATTGTGCTAGTCTTTCATTCATTGTATCTGTATCATCCATCTTGGTAATTTGAGCAACTCTTCAAATGGGAATAATATATTCCATAGGCATAACAGCCTCTTGTCCATACACCAAGCTGAAAGGTGTGTGTCCTATAAGTTTCTTACATGTAGTCCTATAAGCCCATAATACAACATTAGCCCTAAGGTCCTGATCATCTCTTTGGCTGTTACAAATCTTAGTAAGAGAATTCTCTATAATCTTGTTAAAAGCCTCCACCGTACCATTAGCTTGTGGGTGGTAGGGAGTGCTCTTATGGTGCTGTATCTAAAATTCCTCCGTCAAAGCCTGAATAGTGTGATTTAGAAAGTGTGTGCCTTGATCACCCATAAAAATTGCTAGACATCCAAATATACTAATGATGTTTTCAAAAATGAACTGTGCAGCTGTAGTAGCATCACAATTCCATACTGATTTGTCCTCTGCCTACCTGGTGAGGTATTCAGTTCTTGTGATGATGTATCTCGCACCAGTTCATTTTTCGGGTGGTTTGATAGGACCCACGAAATCTATAGCCCACTTGTCAAATTCCCGTAGCGTAATCTATGTTCGTAGTGGCATTTCATCTCTCCGTGAAGGTTTTCCTACCCTTTGGCAAATATCGCAGCATCTACAAAAATACTTAGTGTTTTCGTACAAAGTAGGCCACCATAATCCTGCAGCTAGAATTTTTTAAGCAGTTGGATTTCCTGCAAAGTGACCTCCTGTGGTACCTAAATGTGCTTCTCTAATAATGGCCTCTTTCTCATGCGGCATAATGCATCTACGCAGGACTTCATCTGGACCTAGCTTATATAAATGTCCTGCGATCAAAGTGAAGTTTGCTGCTTTAACAACTAACTGTTTCTTTTGCTGCTTATTAAACTCAACTGGTGCCCACCCTATAGTGAGAAAGTGAATAATATCAGTGTAATACTCATCTGCGATCTAGATAGAAAACAATTGCGCATCTGGCAAATTATCCTCTAAACTACTTGGTTCTTCTCCTGAATTTATTCACGACAGATGATCAGGTCCAGCATTTAATCTTCCTAGTTTTACAATGATTTCAAAATCATACTCCTGAAATAGGAGTAACCATCTACAGATCCTTCCTCCTAACACTGGCTTATTGACCAAGTAATTTAAAGCAGAATGGTCAGTGAACATCTTGAATGGGGCACCGAATAGGTAGTGCATCAACTTCTATAGAGCATACACCATAGCTAATCCTTCTCTTTCTGTAGTGGTGTAGTTATTTTTTGTGGTAGATAACTTTCTGCTTGAGTACGCGATAGGGTGGTCGATACCCCCTTCTCTTGGATATGTTAAGACAATCCCCAGTGTGATGCCAGATGCATCCACATGTACATGAAATGGCTTGGTCCAATCTAGAAATACTAAGATGGGTGCTGTAACCAAATTCTCTTTCAGAGTGTCTATACTTTGCTTGCATTCCTCATTCCATAGGAATTTCATGTCTTTCTTTAACAGGTTTTCCATAGGTGCTGTGATCTTTGCATAGCCCTTGATGAATTTACTATAGTACCCTGTATGACCAAGCACTGTCCTCAATTGCTTGACTAAGTTGGGTGCTAGAAGATTTACAATGATGGTAATCTTTGCGGGATCTACCATCAAGCCTTGTCTGCAAACAATATGACCCAACAAAATACCAAATGGTGTACAGAATATACATTTCTTCAAGTTAAGAGAAATTTGATATTGCCTACATTTCTCTAACATGAGCCTTAAATCTCCTATATGTTTGTCGATTAATCCAAATATAGTCCAATTATAAAAATAAACTTCTAAGAATTTATGGATGTAGTCCTTAAAGACAGTGACTACTACTCTAGAAAAAATAGCTGGTGCATTTTTAAGACCAAAGGGCATTACCGTATACTGGAATGAGCCCCATTCTGTCGCAAAGGTGGTCTTATGTCGATCCTCAGGATGGATTCTGATCTGGTGATAGCCTGAAAAGTGATCGGTGAAGGAGTAGACCTCCTGTCCTCCCACATTGTCTAAGACTTCATCAGTAAAAGGTGTCAAAAATGGGTCATGAAGCGATGCGTCGTTGAGTTTGTGCAAATCGACACAAATCCTGATTTCTCCTTTGGTTTTCTTTTCTTGCATGACCATGGGACTAACCCATTCGCTCTCTTCTACGGGCTCAATGATGCCTGCTGCTAGCATCTTATCAATCTCGTCCTTAACTTTTTCTTTATAACGAGGATTTAATCTGTATGGACGTTGCTTAACTGGCCTAGCATCCGCTTTCAAAGGTATCCTTATAACTCCCAAATCTCCTAATATTCCCTTCATCTCCGTAAACTTAGTGGGGAATAAGTCCTGGTAGTCATGTAGCAGATCTGCAATGTGTCCTACCATTTCATCATCCCAATAGTCTCCAATAGAGGCAAACTTTGGTTCTGTGTCTGTGCCAATATTGATCTTTTTAATCTTGATAGGCTCTATAATAGCTGGAATCTCTAGCTTCGGTCCATCAACGTCGCGAGTCCCTTCTGACTCTGGAATGTTGATACTGCGAGGATTCTCATCCTCATTGCCTGACTCTTGTGTGAAGTTGTAACACTCTACCGCATGTTCTAACTGGATAGCCCAATCAGGTTGAACAGACACTGATAGGGTACAGTCATTAAATGTCGTAGTCTTTATAACATCTAGAGCCTGATCAATGCTTGGATACTTAGATTCAATAGCGAAAGTGAGTTCGAAGCTGTCTATCATAAGTGGCCATGTAGTCGTTCCTCTGTGCAACTCGGTCTCAGTGTACCAATTCCTTGGGATTGTGTCTAAAGTGTGAATGAATAGGTGAACCCATTCATCCTCAGGAATGTCCAACCAATTCTATTCACAAGTCTTAATATATGACCTGGGGTCACTTTCTCCTATATATTTCTGCTGTAGACACTCCTTGTCATTAGAAAATCTGATTGCCATCAATCTCTTGAAATCATCCCATGATGCGATATGTTCTTTATCTGCATGCCACCATCTTGCAGGTGTGGCTCCTACTAAGGTCAATAGCTGACATCATCTACTCATGAGGAATTTCCTGCTCAAACTACTGTAAGAAGTCATTGACATCTGCTAATCCATCAAAGGACGAGATATCCTTAATCTTTGCGCCAATCCATTGCAGTGACTTAGTCATAAACGCACATCTACGAGCTGAGACTTCATAAAGTATATTATGCCAATTTTCTAAACCAACGTCTGAATCCGATGCGCATGAGTTGTCGCATCGCCAACTAATATTTCCTTCTGCGGTCGGATTGATATAATCACTTTGATTAGCCGTCATCTAATAGAGGCTCTCCATATTACGTACCTCTTCCTCTGCTCAGAGAGGTTCAATATATGTAGGACCCTGGAAAGGATCCAACGGTGCGATGACCCGGATCTGTTTATCCTTAAAGGTCATTTGTCTTTTCTTTAAGTCGATAACAGCCATGTTATCGATTGCCCAATCAATACCTAATAAAGCTGGGTATGGTCTACTATCGCCAATGATTTCTATAACTTCAAAGTTTGCAAAGTTGCGAACTCCGTCAATATCAACTTGCACTTGCGGTAATCGACCCAGTGGCGATACCCTTTGCTGGTTGGCTAATCGCAGATGGATAGGTGATCTGGCTAACTTAGGGATACCCATCTGTTCCCATGTTTGTTTAGTCAGAACATTTAGCTCTGATCCTAAATATAGGATTACCTCATCCATTTCAAATTCTCCAACTTGTGCTGTGAGTCTCATCTCTCTTCTTGTTCTTGTATGTCCCATAATATTATGAATAGCACGTTGCGCACTGCTCAAGGAAGAAGGCGGCTGACACTGATCTATGATGCGTTGAAGCTCTCTGATAGCTTTCTCATTTTTCACGAGTTTCAAGTAGCTCCGCAGGAAGGATTGTACGCTTACTGTCCACTCATCCTCATCACACCTTCCAGATGTGGTAGCCTGTGATGTCTGCACAGGACTAACACCACAAGGTGTTTGCTGCGGTACACCCCTGCACGGTAGTACCTGTTATCCTGATGGTGTAGGGTAAGCAAAGAAAGTTTTATCTTTCTGAAATGTTTCTTTGTTTTTCTGTAGGTCGAGTGGCGTTGATTTATTAGTGGCTTTACACACCCACTCCGAACCTGTTTTCTTTTCGGTATCCTGCGATGTTCTACTAGTAGAAGCACCGCTGCGAGTCACAATATTGACTCTTGGTTTTGGTTATTTCTCCTCAACATCAATAAGATGGATATTCTAGTGTATTGTTGGCTTAGGATCCCCAATCTTGGCTATCAAGATAGGACATTCTTCTATAATATGCTCATAGGACTTGCAATACTTGCATGTCGTACTAGGGTTCTGACAATCCCTAGCATAATGTCCTATAGCTCCATAGTTGTAACAAGTAATCAGTCCACAACCACAACCAAAGCCTTCACCATGGCCAAAGCCTCCTCCACGGCCAACATGAGCCGGTTCATGATGTGGTCCTGCTGCTGGACCTGGTGTCTCTGACTGGACTCTGTAGAAATCATGTTTTCTCTCTATCATGAGATCATAAGCTCAGCAATTATTTTCATCGTGTCCTACTAACTTACAGAAGTTATATAAGTTCTTAGGGGTCTATACATACTTCTGAATTAAAGGGAATTCCTGAGGTCTATGTCCTCTTGTTCTGTATACGTCACACCATGGCCCTTTATTCTGTATTAAGGGGTTAGGATCCCCACTTGCTAGATACTCAACAAATAGTGGACAGTTATATTTAGTATGGCCCTATCCTTTACACTTTGTACACCATAGTTCTTGTGAAAACTCTTTTCCTTTATTAATATCATGCAGCTGTAAGGTGAGATTAGCTAACTAGTTCTGTAAGCTTGTCATACCCATACTAGTCTCAGCTAGAGGTGAAGCCTCTAGTTTCATTTCCATCTCCAACGCTTCATCCTGTGTATGGAGTCTCTGTTGCATCAGCAGAAGTCTGATGTGAGGGAGAAATGTTGCGATGAACCATTCCTTATGCTGCTCCAGTGCAAACTCAAAGATAACCTGGTCTATAAGAGCTTTAAATTTTTGATCAAAGTCCCATACTGACTCTGTGGGTAACTGTTTGATGTCTTTAAGCTCTGTGATACATTGTGACTCAGACTTAGGTTTCTTAAATTCTTTGATCATGGCAGTCTTGACCTGGATGAGCGTTATGGGCTGCGCTATTGTATACTTCATATACCATGTTAAAGCTCTGTCTCTAAGTGTGGTGTCCAACTGGACAAGTTTAGTATTATCATCTTGGATCCCTTTAATGGGCCATACAGCTTCACATAGGAACCAATGTTGTTCCGGGTCTTCTGCCCCTGTACCCTTAAAGGTAGGTAATTTCATGTCATCCCCCATTCTGTTTCTATGTGGTGGATGCTGATTTGTTGTATTAATACCACTCAGCGATGTATATGTAGGTGATGTAGCGGTAGTATGTACTGTGTGTGAACTACTAGATGTAGTTCCTGCGGGATTATCCTGAGTCCCGGTTGTTTTATGTGGGGTTAATGGGTGGTAAGGAATACATCCTACTGTTCTTTCTCTATTACTTTGACTCTGTTCTCTAATACTGTCTGAACTATTTTCAAAGACAGAAGATCTGAAATATACTTTATATTTCTTACCACTACGTGTACATCCGATTTCTTCAAAATCACTCTCAAACTCTTTTGACATTACACTTGCTTAACTTATTCATCTGAGAATATATCGAGTACTCCTTTTTCATGTAATAACATCTTAATGGACAAATTTAAAGAGTTCAAGTACTTACCGTGATATCCTTTGAAGAAGTACCTCTTTGCTTCACTGAATCTCTTTCTCTGATCAACTGCAAATTCTATAATGAAGCCTTCCAGCAAACTCGCAAGCCAGAATTCTACTGCCTGCGAAATGGGATTATCTATGCTATTCATGGTGTGAATCAGCTCTGGTTTCTAGACAATGTTCCTTTTCTTCTTGAATATGTGCTTACCATTCAACTTTGACAACCAATTGTACAACTCATTTGCATAGGTCACAAAAAAATATCTCGTGCAGGTCTGTGAAGATATGTTTTTGTAACCAGTCCTCTGTACTCAGCTTAGGATTCTTGTTTTCTGTCGCAACAAATTCTCTTTCTGTAGACCCAACCCACTAGTTAATTTATTCTTTTGTAGGATGCCAACAAAACATTAGCTCTTCGATTTGTTCAAAACCTGCAACAGAACCATTTGTTGAAGGTTTTCTTGGGCAGACCTGGGTTTACTTGTAATGTACCAACAAAACCCCTAGCTCACTGTCCCTTTCAGTAACAGACCACAGAATGGCTTGAAGTCTCACCTAAAGTGATCTTGGATGGGGTGGCTGAAGACTCAGGTGTCCTCAACCGGGTTCTGTAACATCCTAGTGCCTCCTGATTCTTCTTAGCCAGCGGGATCCCTCAGCAAGGTGTTGGATCCTTCTTCCTAGTTGGGTCTGATAGGGAACTGACTCTTATTGCATCGCAGCCCCTAGGACGATGCGCAACTTTCTCTTCTACTCAACTCGTAACCTGCGATATCTCACACCGCAGCTCCTCCAACAGTGCGATATCGCCTTTCTATACTGTGATACTTCCTACAGTAAGACTCAATATGACTCTCAAGGTCCGAAGGATTTCTCTCTTAGTATAATAGTTTGGTTAACCTTCATAAGGGTGTTACACAATCTTCACTTAAGCTTCTACAGTAACCCACTGGACATTACTTATGCTCACCTTGCTGAACTAAATATACAGAGGTCATTTAACACTGTAACTATTAATTGTCATGAATCAAGCACTGGTAAACTCATACACAGAATACTTAACGGATTCAACTTGCAAGTAACCTTCTAAGCTACTGTAAACTGATAGATAGAATACATACATTCATTAACTGTTAAGAAAAGTTCATGTAATGAATAACAGATAGCAAATAAGTAAACACAATCACATGAATAGTCGCACAACATGCGTATTTTATGTGGTTCACTTCCAGGGGGGAAGCTACGTCCATGGGAACTGGTTTATATATTATATCGTGAGAGAGTAAACATAGTTCCACTACAACCTATTATGCAGCTTGAGATCTTCTAGGAAACTCCGCGCACACAGCCGGGAGCCCTTCTCTCTTAGTTCTCTTCTCCTTCTATATTGCCTTCTTCTTACAATATACTCTTCCTCTCTCTCTCACTCAATCCATGCAGATTTTTCAATCCCTGTGGATTGTTACATTCATTATCAAGGAGCCAGCTACTGGTTACAGTAAGATAACTACAGACTGAATAACATAATGAGAGCTCGACTCTTCCTTAATGTCTACTGTTTACGAGCTAACAGACCAACTGACTAGCTAACTGTCTAACTATTTCAACTAACCCACTAGCTAACCTTTCATAATACAAAATACATGCTTATATAGGCAGCCTAAAGGTTTCACCATGTTACAACACTGTGGGCCTTTCCCAACAGTAACCCAAAAACCCTAACTGTGACAGTTGGCCTATCTGTACTTTGAACTGCTGCTTTCCATCACACCACAGCTTTCTGCAGTCTTCCACAGTTCCCGGTGCTGATCGTGGGTATGGGAGTCACTTCCTCGGTTTCTCCCCTTCTATCCTTTGTCTTCAATACCTCAGCCCGTTACTCCTTTTCCATTTATGAGGGTAGCTGAGCCCTCCTGTCTTCGCTGCTACCTTAAGTGCAGTGGTTGAGCTCTCTCTTCTCGGTCGCTACCTTAATTGTAGTGGTTGAGCTCTCTCTTCTTGGCCACTTCAAGTACTGTTTCCTTTGACTTTCTTGTCCTGATATAACAGCTTTTCCTATAGCTATGGGGCCCTGCTCCAACAATCAACAAGTGGCACCCACCAAAACACTGGGGAGGCCCACTAAATCATGAATTAGGATCAATAATACCAACATAGGATACATTAATCAAAATTTGGGTCATTTGTACAATGTTTGAGTGATAATTAATTAATAAATCCATGAAGGTATAAATATGGACCAATATCAACTAAACAAGTTCTAAAGTGCTAGGAGTGTCCCCATTCCCCCTCACATTGTGGATCTAGGCCACCCATACTCTTTTAGTGGTCCTTGATGTGCCAGTTTTTTTCATTAATTAATTATTTACAAAATAATAATAATGTCTCTAGGTCCTTAAAGAACCTTTTTTCGGCACCCTGTGCCACAATAATAATCAATTATACATTACATATTTTTGGGCCTTTAACACATGGGGTATTACATCCCCTCCCCCTTAAACCATCCATCAGCCTCGATGCATAATATATACATTCTTTTACAACTTTCAAAGGGATCACTACCTTTGGTTTTCAAGTAGTATTTCTTAGAACTCCTCTTTTTAGAAACCACAATGTTTCCCATTACTACTTTCCTGTCTGTCTCTACTTCCTATGGGATGTGACTCCATACACTTAACTTGTTCCTTAATATATCTCCATCCCATTTTCTGACTTCATGTGCAAGAACCAAGACTAGTAGCATGGGTCAATATTGAATCCCCATTATAGGGTCTTCAAATATCAACAAGGATACATTCACCTGAAAATCATATTTCAATCAACCATATGATTAAAATCAGGTATAAGTGTCACATGCCCCAATTTGAAAAAAAAACAATTTTATATTATTTGATTTTATTTGAGGACAATATATTAAATTTTATGCTAAGTTGTAATTGATGACTCAACAGAGTCATGAATATTTAATGTAATTCTGAATATTTTAATTATAAATAAATAAAGGAGGAGGAAACAGCTTAGGAGAGCTGTTAAAAGAGTGTTTACTGGTCAAATTCGTGGAGGAGACTGGGTGGAGAGAAAACTGACATGTGGCAGCATCCTCAAACCACTTCCAACTGTTGTAGGTGGAAACCTAACTAAAATTGGGGTCATGATTGCCCAAGAAAGTGGAATCAGAGCAGGTGGCTCAATTAATGAAAACTAACCCAAAAGACCTAGGCAATCGTTTATAAAAATTCCCATTGAAGAGAGCTGAGGCTGATCATTTCTAGAGAGGTGATCATTCAGGTGAATGAATGTACTTCTGATAAATTCAATGGAAGGTAATTGTGTAAAGTGTTTGATGGGATAACTGCTGATTGATCTAGTGCAACTTTTAAGCTGAAAGATCTTATTGCTGAGAGCGGAGTGTTTTACTGAGATATTGGACCAGTCTACTGTTTTCATTCTGCACCATTTCTCAGCCAAGAAGACCAGGAATAGGATCACAAGTCCTGAGGAAGCGTTGTTTGAGCGCTCTCTAGGATATTGGTAGGGAGGAATGACCTCCTAACATTGTTATCGTCTATCCTAAACAGGTTCTACATTATTTTGTTTTATTGTGTTAGATAGATAAATCAAAGTCTGACTCTTATATGAATGTTAAATATTCAGTTTGTACAATGCTAGAACTAGTAGTCTTTTAAAATGATTGAAGAAATGAACTTGATTGGAAAAGTAATGTGTTAGAATAGAAATAATTTCTAGACGGTGTTTTTCCACACTTGGAAAACTAGGCAGTACTCTAGCAAAGGTAGAATGTTTAAGTAGATAAGAGAATGTTATGGTAGATAAGATTGTGTATTTACAGACAATAGAATAATTTTATTCATGTTCAAATATTAAGGAGGTTAAACAGTGTTATGATATGTTTATGTTTCTCTGTTTTCACTTAGTAACGGAATGGAATACAACAGAAAAACCACATTAGAGTTACAATGATTACATACAGTTAAGTAAATAAACAAGCTACTAATCACATAGTTTATTTTCTAACAATATCAACTAAATCTAAGACTAATATTTATTATAAACTAAATAGGGTTATATTAAAAGTACTTAAATTATAAAGGGTAAACTGGGTTACAGAGTCTATACTATATCTTTTCAAATAACTCTGAGTAAATTCTACCTATCAGTTTGGTAAATAAAAACAATGTGAATATAATTAATAACTAGAATAAAACTAAATATTTACCTATGCGGAAACTATTTTATAATTATCAAGACAAGCCTATACCTGTAAAGGTAAAACTGCAGGGTCAAAACCCTAACCATTTATTTAACTATTATAAATAAAAACATCTAAGTTGCAAAACCATTTAATTGGATATTTATATAAATAAACAAATAGTCTACTATAGACTGCTACAGTCCTTTCTGAAAACATTGATGTACATTTACACAACACACTTGTAATAATAATTTAACCAAATTAACAAGTAGCATAACCTAATCAATAATAAACTAAAGAACTTAATTAGACAAGGGTTTCATTTCAGGAAAACCCTAGCTTGTATATTCCGAACAAGTAAGTTAATATTATAAATTACACACTATGATTGAGTTACAGTCTTAAATAATAACAATAATTTATTTACAAAAGATATTTAGATAGTAATGTTCTTAATTAACAATCAAATAGGAAAAACCCTAATGTACACAGAGTTACAATATACAATATTACTGCAAAAATGAGACGGAGCTCGAAGTAAAATCTTTCTTAAAACCCAATGTATTACATTGACAGGTCGTAAGGTTGCAAACTTAACCAAATTATAACACTCAGCTTAGGGTTGGTGTACCCAGCATCATGGCATGGGTTTTAAAACAAAACCAGCATTCAAGTTATTAAAACCTTCATTACTGTATATCCTTTATAAGTCAAGAGAGGAATATTACAAGTCACTGCATCGAAGCCAGAGACACCCTACTATATGCAAGGGTTTAATAATGAAAAAAAAATCTTAAAACTAAAGACCAAACATCCCAAGACTGGAGGAATCAAGGTCGTAATTTATTTCCAACTGAAACCATTTTCCCCTAAGTCTGTACAAGTAGGGAGTTGCCACATTGTAACTAGGGTTTACCTGTAGGTCTTGATTCCAATCCAAACTTGGAGAGGGTTCTTCTAAGCATAAGGGCGGGATGTAACCTGCAAGTGAATATCAAAACCTTGATTAGAAACTGAGTTATATAACTGTAACTGTAATTTTAAAACTTATAAAATTTGTAAGACAAATTCTTTACCTGAACGTGAAGGATTTATAATCCGAGGAGGATTTGAACCCGCAACATGAACAACAACTGGAAGATCAAACCCTCGTGCTCACCTATGACAGAGGGAGCAGGGTTCAAAATGCATACTACACTGACAACTAGAGCAGGATTAAAGCTTTGGCAATGGGCATGCAAGAAATTGATACTAAAAACTACTGAGAGAGAACAAATATACACACAGCAATGCAATGCATGTAGAGAGAAATCAAATGTGAACTGTATATCTCTCCAATCTCACATTAGAGTGGCAATGTTTCATTACACACAAGATGGAGTAGGAGACGAGCACAAGTGATCCCTCATGGCCGTAGTGAACTAGATAGTGCAAAGACCAAAACCCTTGACGAAGAATGAGAGTTAGTGTTGCGTAGTAGGTTTTTAAATCATGATTTGCACGGTGGTGGATGTTCCATGTGCCCACCAAATTATTGAGTCCACTGTGGGTCGATTTGTATACTTTCCACTGCAATGTTGAGAACCAAATCATTGTTAATAATTTAAATAATGACCACAATGATATTATAATTTACAAAGTCAAAACATATCTATTCATTGTTAAACCATGAAGTCTAGCTATGTCAAAGAATGAGATTTATATGGTGTCGTTAAACCTTATATGTTATAAACCTTGGAATCATCGTTGGTAATGAACCAAAAACATATTGCATCGATATCCTTGTTTTATAAAGATATTATAAGATTTCTTAGTAAAACATTTATGAAGAGATCAATAGTATAGTAAAGGTTGTTGAACATGAGTTGATAGTATCACTATTGGCCTTTTCTTTTTATAACCATAAATGATGCATGTCTATGCTGTTAGAACTAGTTTATGCAAACACTAATAGGTAAAAACTAGTTTATAAATCAACAAGGTGTGTATAAATATAATTAGTAATTACACCCTAGCATCACTCTTACTTTTGAGTGTAGTCTATAGTAATAAGAGTAAGATACACTTCTTGGAATTACATGATCATTTGGTCTTCATAAGATACCAAAGCTCTGAGATGAATCAAACCAAGATTAGATTAGACTTGGTAGTAAAGGATAGTAAAACTATTAAATAATAAATCTAGTATCACTTGTTATTATAAATAATATAATATAATAATGTAATTTTGTCACATTACTTATGTCATGAAGAAGTTTGGAGATAGAAATCACAACTTGACGACATTTGTGAAAATGATCATTTATAAGTATAATACAATAATAAGCTGATAAATTTCATCTACTAAAGCTCAATTAAAAGTAGAGCGGAGGGTACATTTGTAAGCTTGTTCTTAGAAGGATTAGTTTTATTTCCATGCTGATAAGCAATGTTTTAAATTTTAGAAATAATAACAGCAGTAAACTCTTATCTCAGTAAAGGAATTGTTATACAAAATCGTGAGCTCTATAAGTAACTTGTCTAGTAGCTAGAAAGAAGAACTGTCCGAAATAAAAGTCATTCTAATGAAAAACATTGAGAATGGTAAGGTTATTGGTCTTTACAACATGAATTTAAAATACTGTCATAGTTGCAAAACTAGTAAAGAAAAGATACTTTACCTTGTAGTACCCTTCAATTCTATTAAGAAAAATTTTAGTTTGGCAGTATATTTATGCTAAAAGAAGTGTATTTCGATTAATGCCTTAATAAACTCTTACTGGTTCAAAATTTACCTTTCAAGCCTGTAAGATCCATAATTCCAGGTAAGTTAGCAATCACTAAGTAAGCCCCAGTTAGAAATTAACTTCTCACCTACTTGACAAAATCAAATCATCAGTACAACTAGAAATAACTGAATGCAGATTATTTACATCACATATCGAAATTAAAATAGTATTAATTTATATGTGTTTAATTTAATCATTAGTTCGTTAATTGTTTCATTTATCCAATTAATGGCTAGCAGTTAACAAACTGCGGCTATAAACAATTTATGTTACATCAAAAAAATTTAATTTTTGTGAAAATTTGGGGTTTTGACAATAAGAATGTACAATACATGATATAAGAGTATTCTTTAACTACTAAACCATGAACATAAAGATAGAATAAATCAATCACCATAGAACCTATACAAAATACAACAACATGAATAGAACATGAGAGAATACTTATCTCAAATTTGGGAAACTAGCTTCAATGGGACAATGTTCCTCCCATAAGAAGAGCGCAATCAGTTTAGTAACTCTTAGAACTACCTCCTCTGAGAACCTCAATGCTTCCCACTACTACTTTCTTGTCCGTCTCCACTGCCTATGGGATCACCGTCCCATTTCCTGGCTTCCTGTGTGAGAACCTAGACTAGTAGAGTGATATGATGTAAGCAAAGGGGTGACAATCCACCAGACTACCTCTCTGGAAATGGATACTAGACTGCTCTCTGAGGGAATCCAGGAACTCAGTCCCAATAGCTAAACCATATTATTCAACAAAGATACTTGAAATAGATATTCTTCTTTAACAAGGATTCTTTTTCACATTCCCTACAGACACATGGTTAGATGTAAACATATATATTTTTTAGTAAGATTCTTAAAATACATCTTTTATAATAAAAAAATCTAATTAATTACAGGAAATACTTTAGTATATGCAAGGTACTCAAGATTAGATACTTTTTCAAAAAATACTTGAAATGCATCAAATGAAATATTATTCTAATCAATTTCAATAATATGAAATGCATCTACTAATACCACTGTCACGTCCCCACCCCTCTACTCAGAAAAGAGGACGCGACTAACATCTATCAACCCAGGAAATCTAAGACCCATGAACATAATATGAAAATGCATGAACTTAAAGATACACAGATGCATACATTATCACCATACAGCGGAAAAACAAATCATACATTCAAGCATTTAACATGTTTATATAAATTCATAACAATATAGTTGTGGAAATAAAATACAAGAGATTACTTATCTTGAAAGAAGTTTGTCCCACAACCAGCTATGTCGCTGCAACATTCCACCCAACCATAGGCCAGTGTTCTCTTTAATCTCTCGGCTACACAGCCACCCCTGAGTTGGGCATGATTTCTCCAAGGAATAAGGAACACTGGCAGACTTCACCCATAGCCAAGGGTACAATAAAATTTAGTCAAGCCAACACAGTTGGGTTTATCAGACTTACACATGTAGTGGTTTACACTTAGCCAAATTTAGTTGAGACACAACCAAGCCAACAGATGGGTTTATCAGGCTACCAGCCAAGCCATCCTTTCAGTTGGGTTTATCAGGCTTACATAGGCAGTGATTTACACTTATCCAAATTCACATGAGACACAACCAAGCCAACATATGGGTTTATCAGGATACTAGCTAAGCCATCCTTCCAGTTTGGTTTATCAGGCTTACATAGGTAGTGGTTTACACTTATCCAAATTCACATGAGACACATCCAAACCAACATATGGGTTTATCGGGATACTAGCCAAGCCATCCTTCTAATTGGGTTTTTAAGGCTTACACAGGAAGTGGTTTACACTTAGACAAATTCACATGAGACACAACCAAGCCAACAGATGGGTTTATCAGGATACCAGCCAAGCCATCCTTCCAGTTGGGTTTATCAGGCTACCAAGGAGGTGGAAATGTTGACTACTAAGATAGTGAGCTCAACCCTAGAGCTATGAACACCAACACTGGATCTATCCTAAATTTTAAATAATTACACACCCAACACAAGGAAGCATTCCCTTCTCTGCTACACGGTCCCTCAGGACATGCCTTCCCTTCCAGTTCTATTCAGGGTATGTAAAGAAGAAAACCATCATTCTAGATTGGTATGTGAGGTTCCTTCACACACTAGGTTTATCCAACAAGTATAGACTCCATTTCCATTCCTCAAATCAGTTCAGACGCCAAACAAGGATGTACACACAGTTATCACAGTACTTGGATTTTCAAATTGTAGCAAATGCCTAGGATTACACACACACACACACACACACACACAGAGAAATTATGAATTTTTGAGCATTTCCTGAGCCAGAACGACTGCTACATTTCAACAAAGGTATTTGATATACTGCAAGGATACCCTAGCAAGATACTTTCAACAAAGATGACAAGTATAAATATTTTCAAATATCACCTAAATACTTTTTCATTCTAATGTAACAAGCAAAGCGAAGTTATATGCAATAGTTATAATCTAACTAAGAACCAAAACTGCCATAACAACACAAAATATAATTATTCTTAGAGATCACTCAAAAATACATTATTCATCAACTAATATCAATCATACAATGACTCTCATGCATACATCATCCATAAATACATCGACCATCAATTCATAATATCTCAACGTATATCAATCATATATCGATCATGTAATATCAACCAAGGACAACCTTACATGCATCAACTAACCATACGAGCATCAATCATAGTACATCAATCAAATCACATCAACCATCATACATGAATTATAATACATTAATCATAATGCATCAATTAGAATACACAATCAGAATACATTAACTAGGATTCATCGAGAAAAATACCATTATCATAATACACAAATCAGAATACATCAACCAACATACATCAAATGGAATACATTAATCAAAATATACAATTAGAATACATCAACCAAGATTCATCAAGCATAATACAATTATCATAATACGCCAATCAAAATACATCAACCAACATACATCAAATGGAATACATTAATCAAAATACACAATTAGAATACATCAACTAAGATTAATCAAGCATAATACAATTATCATAATACACCAATAAGAATACATCGATCAACATACATCAAATGGCATACATTAATAAAAATACACAATTATAATACATCAACCAAGATGCATCAATCATACACGTAACAACCATAACAACCACGGACAACCAATAATAGGAATACATACAATGTGGACAATGCCATATAGGTATAAACTATTAATCAAGCAATGTCAATCAACAAAATCCAATAGAAACCAAATATCCTACCACCAAAATCTTCTAATATTATACAGTAAAACAGTTACTAATTGTACAACACACTATCATACACTCATACCATATACCATACTTACTACTGCTATGTATTATATACATACACTCGTTTTTGTTTTACATATATATTATGATTCTTCAATCATATATCATATTATTATTCATCATATACACAATGTATTAGTCATATAACCTATATATTCCATATTTAATATACTTATAGAATTATTATGTTATACCATAATATCAATACAATTATAGCAATAATTGCATAACCCAATACTATCGTATTAGATAAGTTAGCATAGTAATAAATAATAAATAATATAAAACCATACTACATGCATAAAATAAAAGGAGGATGAGAAACACAATTTAGACAAGTATCCAGGAAGTTACTCATCCATGTAACCACCACCTTCCAAGTGACATAAATAAGACTATAAAAGCATACTATCCATAGAGAATACAAAATCAATATAATGTATAAATGCCACTTAATAAATCATATTAATATTTAATAATAATAGAACTATATCATCTTAATAACTTGGCATTAAACTAATACTAGGACATATACTATTATAATTACAATTATTTACTTATCAATTCATAATCATAATGTATCAATAAATAAGTCATACTACAAGAAGCATTTCAATATTAACAATTGAATGAGCAATAAAAGAGGAAAGAGCACAAGCATCAACCAATCAAGTCAAAGTCAATTATTAGACATGCACCACATAGTAATTACCAATCAATCATTGAACAACCAACATTCAATATTAATTCATTCTAAGGAATACAAAGAAATAATCTATGAAGTGAGGTTTCTTATTCTTATATTAACAAAGAGAGGTTAAATTAATTTTACTAAGCACATTTGTAAACTCCAAATGCACATATACATAAGATAATAACTCTGTAGAAAGACCAACGACCGCAGCGTTGGAACCTAAGCTCGGATACCACTTGTAATGTCCCCTGGGGATATCAATGGGATCGAGGGACATATCATTAGCTCTCTAACGCTAATTAGATAATTTTATCTCAATGGATTAGCTAAACAAATATTTAAATTCCCTTTTCAATATTTGTTTCATGACAAAGTCATTTTAATTACAAATAAATTAAAATAAATTCAATACTTATTCATATGTCTCATCCAAGGGCTGGAAATGATTACTAACACCTTCTAGAAACATCACATATCAATTCCAATCCAATTTAGACATAAATTCCACATCTAAATTCCATTTACTCTTAATCATGATTAATTAGTAATTAGTGTTCCAATTACGATACTTAACGACAATTCGCGCATAATTGACGATACTTATTATAATTTCATTTGTTTATCACTTAACCACTGCTTATCACGTCCAATGGATAATTAACACCTAATAACATGTAAATCAGGGCTAATTACCATTTTCCAATTAATTAAACATACTAATTATGAAAATGATTCCACGAGAGCTAGTTAACTAGTTGTTCAATACTAACAACTAGTCTTGCACAAATTCAATACGCAACCATGCCAATGAACCAAAAGGAAAACCTACAACCATTATACACATATTTAAGCATGCATGTACAGCAAAATAAAGTACTTTTTCAGATCATATCCGAGTACATAAACGAAGGATATTTCAAGTTCAATCAATACGACTAGTTAATAAACACTACCAGGAATTCAATCAAACCAATCATACTGAGTTTCGAGGCAAATAGAGGTGTATTAATTCTGGCACATGATCTAGGAACTAGGAATCAAAATCATCAAAGAATAATTGACAAATACACATGAATTAGCAATAATTGGAACCAAAATAGGTTTCCTCTCTGTATCTTTTATAAACAATAAAGGGTTACAATTCCCATGCATGAGCCATAGCTTAACTCAATGAAGAATTCGAATAACTAAGGGAAAATTCGAATTCCCATGCATGAGTCTAGCTTAACTGACTCTTTTCCATGCAATACCACTCAGTTAACCACTTGAAAAAAACCCTAATTGACTCACCAATCCCTAACTGAAGTTGGAGTGCAATAAATGACTTAATCTCAACTGAAGGAGATCAAACACATGTCATAGCAACCAACCATCAAGTGCTAGTACTGCATGACTCCAATAAACCCTGATGAGGTTAACTGAAGCTGAACTGACCATCAGAAGTTGGTGAAGGCGCCTTGTTCACTCCAGTTCATTAAATAATAATAAAATAATGATTAAATAATCATTAATTAATATATTTAATGAATGGAGGCACCTTAACTGACTGTAACTGATTGGTTGAACTGAAAGTAACCACCAGTTAGCAATTAGGTGCATTAATGTCAC
>LPNX010621957.1:28794-206320 GCA_001517045.1 Pseudotsuga menziesii
TGAATTCTGATCAATAGAATCACCCACCCAATTGGAATCTATGTATCCAACCAGCTCTAGCTCGGAATCTGCAGCATAGTGAATGCCGTAGGTCCTGGTTCCCTAAATGTACTGGAGGATCCGCTTGGCTGCCTTCCAATGAAGATCATGAGGCTGCTGCATGTATATTGATACAACATTCATGGCATAACAAATATCAGGCCTAGAATGTGTCAAGTACAACAAGCTACCAATTAGTTGTCGATAGATAGTGCAGTCCATGGGAGGTGTGCTTTTTTCTTCTTCAAGGCTGATCCCTGAAAGGAAAGGGAATGGTGCAGGCCTACATTCAGCCATGTTAAACTTGACTAACAGGTCTAAAATTTATTTTGACTGAGTGACCATAATCCCATCAGAATTTTGCCCGATTTCGAGCCCCAAAAATTGTTTTAGAAGCCCCAAATCACTCATTTCAAAGGCATTGTGGAGAGCAGTTTTGATGGCTGAAATGGAGGCAATTGTGCTACCTGTGATCAGTAATTCATCAACATATAAAACAATAATAATAATATAACAATCATGCTGCTGTAAATACACATTTGGATCTGATCTACATCTCTGAAAGTTTTGCGAGAGAAGGAAGGCATCCATCTTGGAATACCGCTCTCTTGGGGCCTGTTTTAACCCATATAGGGACTTCTTTAGCTTGCAAACCAAAGATGGATCAGTGATGTAGCCCTCAGGCTGATTCATGTATATCTCCTCATGAATATATCCATGCAGAAAGGCTGACTTAACATCCATGTGATGCACCTCCCAGTGCTTGGATGCGGAAATAGCCAAAACAAGGCGGATGGAGTCCATTTTTGCAACCGATGCAAAGGTCTCATGGTAGTCCACTCCTTGGACCTGAGACAAACCTTTTGCTACCAGCCTTGCCTTATATTTTCAGGTTCTTCCATCAGCAGCAATCTTTTTCCGAAACACCCACTTGCATTGAACCAATTTCCTTCCCGGAGGAAGAGAAACTAGCTCCCAAGTAGTGTTTTTCTGAAGAGAATTCATCTCTTCATCCATGGCAACTTGCCATCTCGGATCCTTTCGAGTATGGTAGTAGGATTTTGGATATGAACTAATCATCAAATAGCAATTTTCAGATAGCAAAATATCAGAACAAGAGATTGCAATACCTTCTCTTTGGAAATCAAACCTAGTTCTCCTTGGATCATCCGGATTTCCAATGTTGTCTCCTGCGGAGGAGAGTGTCTGTCGGGCCCATGTAGGAAGATGATTTTGCACTTCAGGTTCTGATTCAGTATTTTATGTTTGTGGTGCATTGATATCATAAATCATAGGATCCAAATCAGGTTCATCATCCCCGATTTCATCATCCAAATATTCAGTGGAATAGGAAGGAATTTCAACAGTTTTCTCCTCCACTAGTTCCACCTCCTGAAGAGGCTCATTGAACTTGACACTTCTCTCGATGATGATCTGTTTGGTCTTGATATACAGCAGCTTGAATCCTTTAGATTCATCAGGATATCCAATAAATATACATTCTATGCTCTGCGGTTACAAAGCCCTTCTTTTATCAAGCAGAATCTGGGCCCATGCAGTGGACCCAAACACCCGTAGGTTAGACACATCTGGCTTGTGTCCAAAGTATGCTTCAAAAGGAGTCTTATATTTCACTGATGAATGTGGCACCCTGTTATGAATTTATTCTGCAGCATGCATGGCTTCATCCCACAAATTTGCAGCAATCTTCTTTGACTCCAACATGCAGGTGGTCATCTCTTTGAGAGACCGGTTCTTCCTTTCCGCTACTCCGTTCTGCTGAGGAGTGTAGGGAATTGAGTGTTGGACCTGAATACCAATTTGGGAGCATATGGAAAGCAAATCATTACTGACATACTCCCCTCCATTATCATATCTCAATATCTTGGTCTTAATCCCAGAGGCATTTTCGATCAAAGCCTTCAATTCAGAAAATTTTTCACATACCTCTGATTTCTTTTTGAGAAAGAAAACCCATGTATGCCTAGAAAAATCATCAATAAAGGTAAGGAGGTACCTTGATCCATTCATGGATGTGACAGGAATTGGACCACTGATATCAGAATGTATCAGCCCCAATTGTATATTGGTTTTCCTTTCCCCGATCGAACTTGTGCTCAGGGTGCTTTCCAATCACACAGCCCTTGCAGACTCCCGTAGTTGCCTTGATGACCGGAAGGCCTTCAACCATGGAATGTTTCTGTAATTTCTGAAAATATTTGAAATTAAGATGGCCAAACCTTTCATGCCACACCCTAATAACCTCATTTCCATGAGTTAGCAAAGCGGTGGGCTTTTCATCCGCAACAAAGTGAGAAAAATCATAGGCTTTTGCATGATGATTTGCATGGCCTTTTGCAATGAGTTTCCCGGATGAAATTTCTGTTATCTCAACATCATTTGGGCTGAAAGAGACCCTCTTAGGCATTCCTATATGTGTAATTTGATAGACACTAAGGATATTTGCTGCTAGAGATGGTACATACAAAACATTAGAAAAAGAACCATTTTCTAGATTTACAGTACCTTGTCCTTTGGAAATGATGGTGGAGTCATCTCCCAAGTGGATGGGGATGGATTTGCTGGTCTCCAAGGATGAAAAAGAGTATTTTTCAGCCATCATGTGATTCGAAGCTCCACTGTCAATCAGCAGTGATTTGGACTTTGAAGTGCTTGCCATGAGGGCATGACCTTTATCATGTTGTGGTTCCCGGTCTTGTTGATCTCTCCTCCAAAAGCTCTCCGGAAGATTGATGTGATTCCTCTCAAGGAGAGAGGTTGCTTCATCAATATTTTTCTTCATGTAGACATGTTCAGGGTGAAAACCCTTCCCGCAGTAAGAACACCTGACTCTTTCTTTCCCATTGTTCCCTTTTCCTTTGTTCTTCCTTGAGATGGAAGATTCATCATGATGCTGATTTTCAAATCTAGGATTTGGAGTATCAAATTTAGTTTTCTGATTTTTCTACTGCTTTCCTTTACCTTTCACATCTTTGGGCCCCATGACATGGAGGGCTTGGTCATGGGAAGATCGGATGATCCCCATCTGGACAAGCTTGTCATGTTCACTAGTTAGGGACTCAATGAAGGCATCGAGTGTAGGAATCTTCCATTTGGGAGTTGTGAGCTTCACCGCACGGAATGTAGAAACAAAAACTAAATAATCATCCCCGAGTTTGGAGAGGATGGCTAGGATGAGCTGATCATCTTCCTTCTCCACTTTGCATTGCTTCAAGAGAAAAACTGTATGCTTGAACTTTGTAAAGAAATCATTCAGAGTCTTGAAATTGGAAGGTTGGAGAGACATGAGTTCATTTTCGAGTTGATAAACTCTCATGTCATCATGCTGCCCATACAGAGATTCCAATTTGTCCCATATTTTTTTTGGTGTCTTCAGATCCGTAAGATGGAAGAGAAGGTCATCGAAAATAGAGAGGCATAAGAAACCGAAGGCTTCATCCTTTTTGTTGAAGAATCTTGGTTTTTCTATGGCGGATCCAGGCTCTGGTTCAGTGTCCATGGTGACTCTGTGGAGTCCTTTTCCTTTTAGCTGATGTTCCATTCTGAGTTTCCATGTGTGGAAATTGTATGGAGTCAACATAGGTACTGAGGAGGCCGCTGAGGAGGCCATCTGGATTTGCTTGTAGTGAATGCTTCACCTGTAGAAACCTCAAAATCAATACATAAAGGGAAAAGTAAAGAAATTGAGCTATTGCTCACATTTCATGGCTTATTCTTGAGATATTGATCTTCGTGCCGCCGTAAGATCTGATACCATATTAATTCTTGTACATGATCTAGGAACTAGGAATCAAAATCATCAAAGAATAATTGACAAATACACATGAATTAGCAATAATTGGAACCAAAATAGGTTTCCTCTCTGTATCTTTTATAAACAATAAAGGGTTACAATTCCCATGCATGAGCCATAGCTTAACTCAATGAAGAATTCGATTACCTAAGGGACAATTCAAATTCCCATGCATGAGTCTAGCTTAATTGACTCTTTGCCATGCAATACCACTCAGTTAACCACTTGACAAAAACCCTAATTGACTCACCAATCCCTAACTGAAGTTGGAGTGCAATAAATGACTTAATCTCAACTTAAGGAGATCAAACACATGTCATAGAAACCAACCATCAAGTGTTAGTACTACATGACTCCAATAAACCATGATGAGGTTAACTGAAGCTGAACTGACCATCAGAAGTTGGTGAAGGCGCCTTGTTCACTCGAGTTCATTAAATAATCATTAATTAATATATTTAATGAATGGAGGCGCCTTAACTAACTGTAACTGATTGGTTGAACTGAAAGTAACCACCAGTTAGCAATTAGGTGCATTAATGTCACACAGATCACCCCTGGAGTGCTCCAGTTAGCCTCCTTGACTATAGGAGGTGTGGGTATGACTGGGATGATGGCAATTAATGCTCCACTGATGTCAATTAAACTTAGGATAGTGGTTTAACTAGGCCAATTTGACCGAAAGAGTGTGTATGATGGTATATGTCTCCAACAAGGTGAAGGTACAGATCTGTAAAATAGCATTATATAGTACAAGTAAATAACCAATAACAGAGAATATGGTTGTACATTCATCTTTTACAAAAAACATAGATTCGAATCCAAAAACTATTTGCCAATTTCAGTGCAATGTACATAGTTTTCAATTGAACTTTCCAAATTCCAAATAAAGAGATATATATGAATATTTTAGCTCATGTATCACGTATATCCATATGTCTGTAGCTTTCCACCCATATAAATTCCATTAAACAATCCACAAAATAAGTTAATTCTACTCATTCAAATGGACTAGTAATTGTAGGAATCACTGGAATATTTAAATCCACAACTCATAGAATAATTCAAATGAAATTCCAACTCTAAAGAACATGTTTTATCATTAATAACATAGGTATATCTCATTCTAACATTTTTTTAAACACTTCATATGCAAATTCACAAATCTACTCAAAACAATTCCATTGAAGGAGCTAGAATTTGGAAATTGATCTAGAATTCTGGTAGACATTTTCCCAACATTACCAAGAAGATTTATTCTCACATTCTCACACACATTTCAATATTATTTATCATATATAAACATAAAAGTAACACAGGAATTTTTACAAACACTTCATGTGATAATTCTCCAAACTATGTCAAACAGTACGATCGAAAAACTAGTTTTCAAATAAAAGGTAAAAGAACCAAAGAGAAGTGTCTTAAACCATTCCGAAGATATTGCGCCATAAAAATACACAGAATATAATGAAAAGGGGAATAAATATCAGTTATATAGAAGATCTACCAAATAAATATTTTCTCAACAATTTGTGCACAAGATCCCAAAAACTAGTTTCCAATTCCTTCATAAAATTTACTTGCATAAATAGATTGAATTCTGTGAGAAAATTCTTCCACAAATAACTCATATGTTTCATCCAACATTTCATGTTCATCCACAAATAAAACAGATAGTATCCAAGTAAATTAAATAAACATGAGATAAATCACTTATCTTATCAATGCGCAACTGGCATCATGATCCGGACCACAGTCCACCCATCCTTTAGCACTGCCAAGCCAGATCTCACTTTGACAGGACACCCCTGAGCTGAGGCCAAAGATCCAAAATAGAGGTGCACTGAAGAATAACTCAAGTATCACCTTGAGAATCCAAAAATCTATTCCTCACCACATACTTCCTCTTCCACCCCACTACCAGGTGGAATGGTAATCCAGACCCCATAGGCCATCAAGATATTGCCATTCACCATTAGGATTTATGTGCAGGTTAAGGACAAATACAAGTAGTGGAAACCAAGGAAAAAAAAGTATGAACAACCATAATCAACAACCATCCAAAAGAACAATGAAAAACCATCTCCAAACCAAGGATATCAAACATGTATTTATAGAACAAATAAGGTAATTCTAACTCAATGGGTCAAAATATAACCATGGTAAGCCAAGTTGAGTCAATCCAATGGGGGGGGTAAATCAAACACAAGAGGTTAACTCTAATTCGACACAAGAAATTCGAAATTTCAAGGATAATGACTCCAAGCCACTCCACCCAACTCAAAATTAGTGAGGTGAGGTGTCACACAAGCCAATGCATCTTCCCAAAATAGAAAAGGGGGGTTACAAAAGGATTTACAAAAGAGTTACACAAATATTTACACAAGGAGTTACAAAACCACCAAAGGAGATCAATCAACAAGTGGCACCCACCCAAACACTAGGGAGGCCCACTAAATCATGAATTAGGATCAATAATACCAACATAGGATACATTAATCAAAAGTTGGGTCATTTGTACAATGTATGAATGATAATTAATTAATAAAGCCACTAAGGCATAAATATGGACCAAGAGCAACCAAACAAGTTCTAAAGTGCTAGGAATGTCCCCATTCCCCCTCACATTGTGGATCTAGGCCTCCCATTCTCTTTTTGTGGTCCTGGATGTGCTAGTTGTTTTCATTAATCAATTATTTACAAAATAATAATAATGTCTCTAGGTCCTTAAAGACCCTTTTTACCACACCCTGTGCCACAATAATAAACAATTACAAATTACATATTTCTGAGGCTTTAACACATGGGGTATTACATCTAGCCATTGTAGCTTTGAAGAAGTGGGAAGTACATCACATGGATGTGAAGTGTGATTTTCTAAATGGAGATATCACTGAAGATATTTAAATACAGAAACCTAAAGGGTTTGTTTCTAATCCATCTTTAGTTTGCAGGTTAAAGAAATCATTGTATGGGCTCAAGCAAGCCCCTAGGGCTTGGTATGCCAAAATTGATGGCTTTTTGCTGTCATTGAGTTTTGTTTGATGCAAGTATGATCCAAATTTTTATTTGAAGCTGATTCATGGTTCCTTGATGATTATTGTTTTATATGTGGATGACCTACTAATTACAGGAAGTTCAAAGAAAGATATTTCCTCTTTGAAGGATGCAATGAACCATGCATTTTCGATGACATATTTGGGATTGTTGAGCCAATTCTTGGGTTTCAAAATTCCTCAATCCCAACATCGAATCAAAGTTCATCAATCCATATTGCATGCTTCAAATTTTCTCATCAAGTTCAACATGAAATATTGCAAGCCAAGAAAGACTCCATTCCTTTCAAGAGTTGAGCTTGAAGAAGTAAGTTCTTCTCCTATGGTAAATAATACACTGTATAAGCAGTTGATTGGGTGTTTTCTTTATCTTACACATAATCGACCTGATTTATATTATGTAGTTAGTGTGTCTTCAAGATACATGGATCAGCCTCATGAGATCGACTCGAGAGCAGCCAATATGATCCTAAACTTTGTTCAAGGAACAAAAACTCATGTGATCTTCTACAAAGCAAAATATGATCTTGATTTCATTGGATTTACAGACAATGATTATGCAGGTGACAACATATATCAAAATCCTACATCATGATATGTTTTCATGCTTGTAGAAAGACCATTCAGCTGGTAAATCAAGAAGTAGAGTGCCATAGCACTCTCATATACAGAAGTAGAGTATAGAGAAGTTGTAAATGCAGCAACTGAATGTTTATGGTTGCAGGAGATACTTGGAGAATGTGGCTTCGAATCATAGTTTTCAACTATTATCTACTGTAATAATAAAATCACCATTCAAATCTTTAATTATTGAGTTCAGAGACAGTGAACCAAGCACATTGAGATCCATATGCACCACATCAGAGAGCATGTGCATGATGGTATCATTATTCTACTCTTATGTGCATCTTCAGAACAAGTAGCAGACATATTCACCAAAGTTTTTTGTGAGAAGACCTTCATCAATCTAAAATCACTACTTGAGATTGTTGATCATTTTGTGAAGCATGCTTTATGACAATATTTCCAAATTTTGATTCATGTCCATGTTTAAGGGAGGATTTTTCCCACTGGGTTTTTGCCTCTTTCCTTGGTTTTATGGACAAGTAGTATGTAAAGGGTGACTAATACTTGTTGTTAGGCCCTATAGTTTTCTGATATTTAATCATAAATTCAGGCTTAAGGGGGGGTGTTAGAATAATCAACCCATAGTTACCCACATTTGACATTAATTAATCATTTTTGTCTTATTTCCTAGATTCCATTATATGCTAGTTGTTTTTCACAAGTCCTAGAAGTCAACACATGCTAAAACTGGGTCATGGAGCGCTTGGGAAACATCTTGGAAACCATTTTTAGCAAGTCTTCTTTTATTCCTGGTTACTAAAGCGTAGTTCTTCTTTTCTGAAAGTTGTCTTTCTTTACAGCAGTTTTAAGGCAAAAGGAAAAGCTAGTCTAGGTGTAACTGCCTTGGTTTTTTCCCACATCATCCTCCCTCTTTTCTCCAAATAAAAGAATGAATGAGTTGTATTTCCATCACTCTTTAGCTTTCCCACTTTCTTTAGAAAATTTGTGAGCATCTTCATAGATTTGGAAACTGCTTTATGCACCTATGGGGGATTTGACTAGTTTTGGTAATTTCAGTTTGTAAGTTTCTGCGGTGAGTTAGGTTGATGTAGTGTTTTTTCCGAAAAGTCCGCAGTAGTCATTTTTAATTCAAATTGGTAATCCTCCTTTTTGACCAATTTGAATAGCATCTTTATGCTTTCGAACCACTCATGTAATTATATAATTGAGCATCCTATTACTTCATAAGCCTCTGGCTATTGTACACTTACTCAATACAGATTAGTGTTATGTTCCAATTTCAGTCTCCTTTGGTGTGATTTTTGCATGTTTGACTAGCAATTTTGTGAGTGTAATTGTTCTATCACTTAGGTTCAATTTCCACAAAAAGATCCAAACACTTGATGTGGTGGAAGAGGAACTTGAATTGTATCTTGATGAAGGTTATGCAATTTTTAAATAAGAGAATGATTCATCTACATTGGAACCCATATATGACAAAGGTTTCACACTTTTGAAGGAGTTGCATGAGACTACCCATATGGATCCTTCCCATATTGAAACTTCTGCACTTTTTGATCATTTGGGTGCGTTAGCTCATTTTCTGACATCCTACAATTCCATGTTTTGCAGCATTAGTCTCAATGAAGTATGGGTGAAAGGGTTCGTTTTTATGGTGCCACATGAGGAGTATGGAACTCCTAGATTTAATTTTTATGATGACATGGTTAGATAAAATTCTTATTCACATTTTCAAAATCATCCTTTATTACTTTATGATGATGCACATCTACATGGATGCACCTATGATATGCATTTGACTAACTTGAAGAGTCATGGTTTTTCTTGCTCAACAGTTGGTTCATTTGATGTTGGACGAACTTCATCCAACACTGGGGTGAATAGATTTATGATTGGATAAATTTTGTGTTGCAGCCACATGATTTTTTATATCTTTATGATTCTCTCATTCATGGATGTATGGGTGATATTTCCTTGATTCATTTTAAGTCTCCTTGTTTTTTTTTCTCATTATTTGCTTCAGATTTTAGTGGAGATTCTTCATTCACGTCTTGGATGAAATAATACATGGCTGAATATTTTGATGCCTATCACATCCTTTTGGATCAGCATTATAGTACATGGGGTCCTGACCTATGTCATTGGAGCAGATTTGATTGGTCACTTGAATCGTGTATGCACTTGGAAAATGGTGGTCTACTTACTTGAAGGTATAAGAAATTTCATGATTTTTTGATGAGGCACGTCCTTGATGTACATTTTTATTATGTTGTTATGTACTTTGATGATATATATTATTTACTCATGATGTTTGTAAGAATTAATACAAGAAAATAGGATCCCAAAATTCTCTTTCCTAATGGTATGGGTTGGAGAGAACTCTTAGTCATTGGGGTGCAATACAAGCAGTGGGACCCTAAGATAGTTTATAGTCCCATTTATTTAAATTTTTGGGGAAACAAGTAGTATGGGAGATGGATTCCACACTTAATAAAATTATTTTAATCAAAGTAGAGCAGCATCAAGCATGGTGTTTTCTCTCTAAAATCTTCATGGAATCTCAAATACTCAAAGTTGGGAAACTCAATGGAAACTTCAAAGAATCATACAAAATGCAGGTTCTTCAACACCCATGTTTGAAATTGATTAAGGACAAGAAATATTGGGAAGGGAGGATTGTTCATGTAAAAAACATTTATTGGGTCACAATGGCCTAATCACATTTTCCATATTCATGAGAGTTTTTCAAATTGATGCTAAAGGTAAAATAATTGGCAAGGAGGAAAATTACTAGTTTCCTAGGTTGGGGGTGGAAGCTTTGGGATTTGGATTGAGGGGGATAATAAATGATGTTTGAAAAATAGAATTGAATGAATATTTAAAAAATAATGTAAATAAATAAATACAAGGAAAAATCAAAGTGGAAATTGATCATGAAGACACATCGAGGATGTGGGACCCACACAAGCTAGATTTTCTATGCCACATGGCATCCTCCTCTTGCTATTTTGAATCCATAAGAATCCCAGGGGTCTTGGGATTACTTGGAAGGTCAATATACTTGTAATGAATCAATTAACATATAATTGGAGTGGAATAGTAACTCCCATGGAAGTGGAAGAGTCATTTTGGAGCTAGTGAGACACTTGGACTAGATTCCCTATCTCTATGACAACAATGATGAATATTCTCTGACACAAATAATATTGGAAGTTTGAAATATGACATATTTGAAATTTTAGGTAGAAATAGAGCATCCAATAGGGTTCTCATGTGATTTGTGGAAGCTCAATGGGTTCCTACTCAAATTGGGGGAAGATGGAAGACTAGGAAAGGGAGGACACATGGAAAATATTGAGACCACACCCAAATTTGAATTGGATTGAGTTTTTGGATGGATTGGTAACCTTATAAGGATAATTATTTTTATAAAATAATGAATCAACCAAGAGGAGATATTTTTTTCATTTGTGAATTGTGAGAGCTAGTGGATAACTAGTTTTCTTGCCTTAGCAAATTTTGAGGGTGAAAGGTTCCCATACAAGTTGATGTTTAGGGAGGCCACTCAGGTATTTCATGGATATTTAATGGATTTTTATTTTCAAGTATAATATACATGGAATATATTGTTTTCTTTGATCACAACACTTTCCCTCAACCATTTCCAGTTTTTATGGCATATTCTTGCTCATGGAGGGACTGCGCTTTGGGTGAGATATTGATCTCTTTGGGTAAGCTTATAATGACCAATTATTTTATTTTCTGATGTAAATTTTATATATTTCAATTTAATAATACTCTTTTGTTGAAATAATTAAATATTTCATGTAAAAATGTGAATCAATGAAGAAATAGTGTCATTTCCCCACTATGTTGTTGTGAACCAATGTAATGTTGATGGATTCGAATGGATAAGTAAAATAATGATGGTTTATGTATGAATGGAATTTTATTATTGTATTTAAAATTTTATAATACTCTCAGGTAGAATTAACTAAAATATTTCATGTGTAAATGTTAAACAATGAAGAAATGGTGCCATTTCCTCACTACCTTTTTGTGAACCAATATAATGTTGATAGAATCGATTGGATAAGTAAAATTTTTATGGTTTATGGATGAATTGAATGTTATTTATGGATTATATGAGTTTAATTTTCATTACATAATAATTTTTAGTTATTTTTTTGAGTTTCATAGAATTTGGAGAAGTTTTCCTATCATTTCCCCAAAGGTTGAAACTAGTCTTTTTGTATCTGATTTAAGAGAGTTATAGAAGACATTAAAAGTTGAATGGTGATGCATATGAGTTAATATTGATGTAATTTACATTCACCCTGATTACATTTAGAAATTAGAGTTTGATTGAGTGCATCTAGGAATCCATTTTCAGTATTCATTGTGGAGGAATTAGAACCCCAAATTACTAGTCAAAACTCCTACCTCGACCAGAATCTTATACAAGTTTTTAGAAGTAACTGGAGGGTTTTAAATCATCCCTGAAAATAATATTCATGTATTAATATCATTCATACACCTTTCCTAAATCTTTGGGAGCATTTGGGCCAAATTGGAGACCTAGACATCAAAACTAGTCAAAGTTCGAAATTGGGAAAAAAGTGGAAAATTGGTCATTGTAATAAAATTTCCAAAAAGGGACACTACAGTAGTATCAGAGCATGATATTGGAACCTGATGTGGTCTGATATTTATGAGGACAATAATTGAGGGACCACCATTAGATATTGAAACCCAAAATTTCTTTTGTTGAAGAGGAAACTATGACTAGGGATGAAAAAGGAACCTCATACGATGGTGAGGAGCATATAAAAATCATGAAACCTATATTTGAAGACATGACCAAGAATAGTATGAAAGGAATTGAATTGTTGGATATCCAAGGTTGGATAAAATATATTTATATTAATAAAACCAACGAGGAAAATAAATCAACTTGCTTGAATGAGAAAAAAGAGGAGACCCGTGAACCACCTAGTTCTGAAATAGGTGAAGTAGAATAAGTAGTACATGAAGAGGATCGAAATTCACTCCCAAGTGACTTTGAAAAATATGGAGATACATCACATGAGTATGAAGAAGTTTCTATTGAAAATACTGAATATCATATCAAGACACATTCTACCTTAGAGATGAAACAAATAGCATCTACTCATGGATGCCTGAACTATGAAGGAGTACCTACTGATGGGTGCTCACACTTCTATGTTGGTGACATAGAGATCAGATTTCAAAATGTTTCCGCAAGCCCAATTTCTAGTAAACATGAAAATTATGACCTATTACCACCTAAGTTGTACTTAGTTTTTTTTATCAAGTGAGCCTGGTGAACCAGACAAACATGATTTGTTCGAACTTCAGAAGACCTTCAGAAGTGCTTCTTAGAATTGCTTGTTGTACTATATCACATGTTCATACCCCCTTGGGGGAGTTGTAATAAATGTTCTAGCATGATAGTGTCTATAAAAGACTCGGTATCATAGACTTTATTTGTCAATCCGAACAGCCAATGGATTTTTTCTCTTGGTTATTATTGGTTGTGGAATAAACAACTTATAATTTTTGAGTTTTTCACTCAATACCTCCAAAGTTGGGGTGGTCGCCTTGGAATTTAGGCCTATTGAGGTTATTAGATTCTATGTGTCAATGTATAAACATGATAGGAATTATGGTTGAGTCATATGAAAATGTCTAAGTCCCCCTAGGTTTTTAATTTTTTTTAATTTTTAAATTTTTGAGTGTTTTTTATTAAAATTTATTTTTTCCAAAACTTAGGCTATTTTTTAATAGTTTAATTGGAAAATTTGGTTTTGTAATAAAAATGGGCTCAATAATGAGTTTAAGTCATGTGGGTGCTCATTTTCAAGCTAAGAGCACCCAGTAAACCTCTAGACCCACTATTTCCAAGTTTTGAGATATTTTCCATCACTCAGGTCAGAAAGCCCCAAAAAATAAATTATTGATTATTTAATTGATAAATTGATGAATAATGGAGCAAATCCAAAATATTAGATCAGTGGATTCTCAACTGATTTGATTGAAATCAATCTCATCTCCACCAGATTAACTAGAGATTGCAATTCCTTGACTAAATGAGTTAATTAGGGCAGATCCAGAGTTGAACTTCATCCTCCTTTATGGGGAATTGCGCCCTCTCTCTCTCCTCCACACATATGGGATCTTCTGGAAGCTCTGTGGTTGATGATTCAGTCAGCAGGTTGATGTGTCAACTCAATCAGCCCTCTGATTGATATTTAGACTCAGTGGAAGCTCAGTTCAACTTCAGATCAGGCATTGATGGACTCTCCTTCAGCTGCAGTTCTCTATCTCCTTGGAATTTGCGCCCCCTCTGGGCTGGGGTTTTGATTTTTTTGTATAAATAAGGCATGGTTGCCTCCTTTCCTAGTTAGTTAGAGTTGGATTGAGGAGCTATTACTGTTGTGATACTGTGTAATATATTTTTCTATTGGAATAAAGTGAATATTTGGAGGCCAAAACAATGTAATGCTATTATGTGTGTGGAATTAACATTGTCTTGTAGTTTTTTGTTGTTACCGGTGTCTCTCTCTCATTTTTTGCATCTGAATCTTTAGGTTATACATGTTTAAATAAGTTTATTTGCCTGTAATCCCTCTCTTTTTTCATATATGTCTATCAAGATCTCATAATATTTTTGTGCAGTATTGTTTGTTAGTTTTTAGACAGAAGGGGTTGGATGAACTGTGGATCTATCTTGACTCGAATAGGCATATGACTATTTTGTGAAGGCATTGTCCCTCAACATTCCGCTAACTAGTCTTTTTTGCAAATCCATTCCAACAACAAGCGCTCTTTTTTTCCTCTTCCTCCAATTTTTTTAAAATCAGTCTGGTTAATTTTTTTGCAGATTTAAAATTGTTTAGATATATCAATTTCAGAATTCATTTTATACAGATATTTCTTCCTTAAATATCATAAACTAGATCTCATTCCTAAAGAAATTTTACAAGCATTCTAGATCTAGTTTTAGGGAAAATTGTCATTTTTCAAGGCTGTGAAAGTAGGTCTAAAGCTTGTTGAATGCATGGTTGTTTCCTTAGAATATAAAAAATTATATTCAATAGTTTAAGTGCTTCATATTTTCTTCCAAAAAATCAGGCCAATATCCCAAGGAAATCTTGCTTTCCTTGGTTCTTTTTTCGCTTCTTTAAAAACTAGTTTTAACTTAGAATTTTTGGGTAAAAAGTGTGTTCATCCAAAAGTACTTTGAAATTAATTTTGGGAATATTTAAATGTGATAATATATTTTTTTTATCAGGTATAACATAAAATAGGAGGAGGTGCTTTCCGGAAATCATTTTTGGACAATTCGAAAACCCCCAGGGGGTCTCCGTCTTCCCAAAATTTCAAAATTTCGCAATTTGTAAACCTTTGGTCTCATTCCATATAAGGACAAAGTGGATTAATTTTAGTTCGATAATATTTTAATTTATACTAATTAAAAGAAAAATCTCTTTGAATAGGCTCTTTCGAGCCTATTCACCATCCCCCCTGGAAGGATTCATGTTCGTGTCATTTTTTACATTTTTTCATCTTTTTTCAATCTAGTGTAGTTCTAATCTGTAGGGGTAGTATAATTTGACTTATAATAATTGTCATATTTCATATCTGGTGGTTTCAAAGTAATTTTAATACTTACCTCACGAGCCTCCTTTTGAGCCGAAAGGTGAAAAAAGGGTCGTGGTAGTCTAATTAGAAAATTTTGGTTTTCTTATTTGTTTATGCTTCATCTTATATCATTAATTATTTTAATAATCATAATAAAATAAACCCCTCCTTGACTCCTTGATTAAGGTCCACTTGGACTGAAAGAAGTTCCTAGAGGGTTTTCTTTTTAATAAGAACACCTCTTTTAAAATTTTCTAAAAATAACAAAGACTCCAGTGTGTATGCTTTGTACTTGGATGCAGTTCATCCGATCAGTCAAGCTGCATCAAAAGCACTTGAGTGACTAGATTAATTAGGCTTCACCTTCCAAATTGACAAACCATCAGGAGAAAATCCAATGCCTCGAACAAACTATAAGCAGTGGCAAAATACCCAAAGGAGTGGGAACAACTGGAAAGTGACCTCGAGGTGCCGATCTCTGTCACACCCTAACGGGTGCGTTATGAACAATAGTCTCTGAGACTCCATTCGATCCCACAAACACCTTGCGGGTAGCCATGAAAGTTCACTTTTTTACATACTCTGAGTACCCCTCGGGTATATCTAGAGTCCCTTTTTCGCCTAATTTAATTCATTCACATTCCACATTAATTTAAAATCTACCAAGAGACATTTGCAAAACATTACTTCAAGCGCATGCAAGCACATTATTTTTTCTGTTGACTCCATTTAAGGCAGTGGTGATTTATTTGATCAATTCTTTCGATTATATATATATTGAGTGTCATTATTGTGCTTATCTTTTTTAAATATTGCATCTTGTTATCTTTTGTTTCCTCTAGTTAATTTCAAAAAACTCTGAAGCAACTTAATTAATATTACACCATCACACTAAGTAATTAGCCTTGGTAATTTAATAGGGTCTACCTGTTGATGTATTTGTAAATTCGGAATGTATTCATCTATGTATCTTATGTATTGTAACCCGATGTTTATTCCGGGATGTATCTATAATTTAATTGATTCATATTGTCATGCATCAATGTTCCGATCAGGAGGATCAATAATGTAAACAAGTCATGTCAATTCATAGTGAGTAATCCTCCAATTGTCTAGGGGTTAAAGTCCCCGCAGTTCCGGGGCACTAGGGTTATTAGACTCTCCAAGTAGAGGTCGGCCCTAGTAGGGTTTTAGTCATGTTGGGATTAGTATAAATAGAGATCTGGGATCTATATTTAGTGTACATCACTCACACACTCAAGCGTAGTGCATAGTTGAGGAAGGAGAAGACACTGGGGCTAGACAAGAAGAAGATTACTGCTGTTGGGAGATCACTTACTGTTTTGGGGATTTTACTGTTTTGGTGTTGATTCTATCTCTGAGGAAGTTGCGAGGTTTTCTCCATTTATGGTTTCCCTGATCAAAAACACTATGTCCATTGTCTCTTATGTTTGATTGTTGTACTTGTTATTCTCTCAATTAAATATCCTAATAATGCTAGCTTAATGTTGAAAAACTAACATGGTATCAGAGCTAACCTGAGAAGAAGACACTGTGCAGCTGTAGGAACTAGGGATTCCTAGTTTGTGGATATTCCTCCATATATTTTCAGCAAAAGTAAGGTGGAATAACTCTCCTCCTTAGGGTGCATCTTTCTGTTGAAACAGAATTCAATTCTGAGGTTTTTCAGTTTTGGACCTGTCACTACTGTCGAAAATTAGGGATTTTCACAGAAGAGGAATTTTTGAGTGATCCCAGGCCTGGATTGATCTCCTCCCCAAAATTGAATTTAGGGACAAATTTCAAGGCATTTGGGTGGACAAAACACCGAAAAAGCAAAACCCTAATTTGCTCCTGAACAAGCTCTAGAGGATTTCAGCTCAAGTTTCAGATCCGACATCTTGAACCTGGTAAGATCTAAGATCTTTTGTATTTACATTTGAGGTTCTCAGTTTAAGATGTCTCATCATACCAATCTTGATGAAAATCTTGACGGAGCTGATAACTTTCGAGCCTGGAAGTATAGGATCTCCTTGGTCCTGGAAGAAAATGGGTTAGACTCCTACATCCATGAGGAGGTTCTAGTTCTAGAGGGAGATGAGGCAAAGGCCTTACATAAGAAGAAGATGGTTATGGAAAAGAGGATCATTGCTAATTCTATCAAGGATCACCTTATCCCACAGGTGTCCTCTCTCAAGACACCTAAAGCTATGTTTGATGCCCTAACCAAGTTGTTTTAAGGGAAGAACATAAACTGAAAGATGACTCTGAGGAATCAATTGAAGAATGTGAAGATTCAAAATGTAGAAACTATCCAGTCATACTTCACAAGGGTTTCTCAAATCAAGGAACAATTAGAAGCTATAGATGAAAAAGTGGAGAATGCAGAGATTGTGATGACAACTCTGAATGGCCTCCCTAGGTCATGGGATTCTTTCATCCAAGGAATCTATGCCAGAAATAAGTTAGTCAAATTCAGCAGACTATGGGAAGAATTTTCTCAAGAAGAAGCACAGATAGCAGCCCGAGAAGAGAAGATGGGAAGTGAAGATCAAGCCCTCATAGTTCACTTCAGTAAAGTCAGAAAAGGTAGTCATCACTCCAAAGGTAAGAATCCTCATCATAGAGATAATATTAGAAAGAACATGTCTAGATCAATATGTTATACATGTGATGAGGTAGGGCACTTTGCAAAATACTGTCCTAAGAACAAGACTCACTCTCATAAGAAGAAGGGGAACAAAATAAGACATCATGCTCTTGTTGCAGAGGATGATGAACCATCCAAGAAAAGACCCAGATATGAAAGTGAATATTCTTCAAGCGAGGATGAATATGTTTTGATTTCCGCTCTCACAAGTAACATTACTCATGTTAGTGATGATTGGCTTATAGACAGTGGAGCTTCCAAACATATGACTAGATTCAAGGAATCCTTTGTGATACTGTCAGAACATGAATCACCTCACAAGGTGAAACTAGGAGATGACTACCAATATCCAATAAAAGGTAGTGGAGAATATTCATATAAACTAGACTCTGGTAAGTCTCTAACAATGAAAGAAGTATTGTTTGTGCTAGGACTCAAGAAGAACCTACTCTCCATATCAGCATTGGATATGAAAGGAATGAGAGTTGCATTCATAGATGGTCAAGTCATCATGTGGCCAAAAGGTAAGACTATCGATGATGCAATAGTGATTGGAGAACAAGAAGGAGGGTTGTACAAATTGAAGGGCCATCCAGAACAAGCCTTGGTCCATGACATAGTAGAGCCAAATGAACTTTGTCATAGAAGGCTTGCACATATGCATTATAGAGCACTACCTATTGCAAGCAAAGCTATTGAAGGTCTTCTAGAATTCCAAGCAAAACATGATGGTGTTTGCAAAGGATGTGTGAAAGGGAAGAATACGAAGAAGACATTTCCCAGTAGCGAAAGCAAAGCCAAAGGCATACTAGAAATCATTCACTCCGATGTATGCGGCCCTATGTCATCAAAATCACTAAGCAGGTATGCATACTATGTTTCTTTTATTGATGATTTTTCTAGAAAGACATGAGTTTACTTTATGAAGAACAAAGATGAATTATTCAGTAAGTTCAAGGAATTCAAATCCTTGATCGAGAATCATACTGAAAACAAGATTAAGAATTTTTTATCAGATAATGGCGGAGAATTCACTTCAAATGAATTCAAAGAGCTATGCAAAGAATCAGGGATTAAGAGGGAGTTGTCCACTCCTTATAATTCACAATAGAATGGGATTGCGGAATGGAAGAATAGAACTATCATGGAAGCTGCAAGAGAAATGCTTCATGATCAAGATCTTCCTATGCAACTTTGGGATGAAGCTGCTAGAATAGCAGTGTATGTACAAAACCGTACTCCACATAGAGTACTCGAGAACAAAAATCCTGAAGAAGTCTTCTTCGGTAAGAAACCAGAAGTCGGCCATCTCAGAATATTCGGCTGTCCTATGTACATACGCATTCCAAAAGAGAAGAGAAAAAAATTAGATCCCTCAGGAAAGAAGGGCATATTTGTGGGATACTCTGAAAGATCGAAGGCTTATAGAATCTATTTCCCAGGATACCAGAAGATTGAAATTAGCAGCGATGTGACATTTGATGAAGACGCAGCTTACAACAAATCTAGAAAGAGACTTGCTGAAGAACCTGAAGAAGCAGAAGCAGAAGTACCCAGAATTCATGACACAACGATGAATGAAGAAGATTGAGATTTTGAGGAACCACAAAGACCTATAGATCCACCTCTAGAGAAGAATCCTCATAAGAGAAATCCTGCTTGGGTAGGTGAACTTATCGAAGGTGCGGAAAGATATGGGGCTCTAGAAGAGAATAACAGAGAAAGAAAGAGGACCAGATCCTGCTTCGGGTATGTATCTTTACTATGTGATTTCATTGATAAAGAACCTTCCAGTTATGAAGAAGCGGCAGAACAGAAATAATGGAAGGATGCTATGATTGAATAATATCAATCGATCATGAAGAATGATGTTTGGGATGTTGTCCCAAGACCAGAAGGGAAGTCAGTTGTAAATTCCAAATGGATCTACAAGATCAAGCATGCTACAAACGGTAGCATTGAAAAGTATAAATCAAGATTTGTAGCTCGAGGTTTCTCTTAGAAAGAAGGAATAGACTATGAAGAAACCTTTGCACCTGTAGCCAGATACACTTCCATCATATCAGTACTTGCTCTGGTTGCAGTGATGAAATGGAAGATACACCAAATGGATGTCAAGACTACTTTCTTGAATGGTGTAGTGGAAGAGGAAGTGTGTGTAGAACAGCCACTTGGTTTTGAGACACATGATAGAGATTCTCATGTATGCAGATTGAAGATATCCCTGTACAGTTTGAAATAGGAAACCAGGACCTGGTACGGCAGAATTGATAGCTTTCTATCCAGTTGGGCTTTACCAAGCATAAAGTAGATTCCAACCTTTACTATAAGATTGAGGATGGAAACCTAGTGATGCTTCTACTATATGTAGATGATCTATTTGTGACAGGTACGGATGGGTTGATTACTGATATGAAGAGAAATCTTGCTGCTGAGTTCGAAATGAAGGACTTAGGGATGATGCATTACTTTCTAGGAATGGTGTTGTGGCAGAGCACAGATGGAATATTCCTTGGACAAGGGAAGTATGCAGTAGAGATCCTGAAGAGGTTTGGGATGATGGACTGCAAGGCTATGACCACACCTATGGCATCGAACCTAAAGCTATTAAATGATGTTTCATCAGAGTCAGTTGATGCTACAATGTATCGTCAGATGATTAGGTCATTGATGTACCTAACGAACATGAGACCAGATATTTGCTTTGCTGTGAACACCTTGAGCTAGTTCTTGATAGATCCAAGACATGTTCGCTTGATTGCTACAAAGCATATTTTGAGGTACCTGAAGGGTACAATTGATTATGGGCTCAAGTACGATGTGAATCAAAAGATTAACCTGGAAGTTTATGTTGATTCAGATTGGGTAGGTAGTGCCATCGATAGGAAGAGTACTTTAGTGTGTTGCTTCAGTGTGGGATCAGGTGTGATCTCTTGGTTTAGCAGGAAGAAATCCTGTGTGGCACTGAGTACAGCTGAAGCAGAGTATGTCGCTGCTTGTTCAGCTAGTTGTGAGGCAGTATGGCTGCGGAAGCTACTATCTAATATATTTGATCTCTAGTTGGATGCTACTTGTATACATTGTGACAACCGGAGTTGTGTGAAGTGTTCAGAGAATCCAGTGCTCCATGACAAGTCGAAACATATCGAGATCAAGAATCACTATATCAGGGATATGGTGTAGAGGGGAGCAGTGAAGCTCCAGTATGTTGCGACTGAGGAACAGATAGCCGATGTATTGACGAAGCCATTGGCTAGGCTAAAGTTCAAGTACTTCAAGGAGAAGCTTGGTGTTCTCCAAATCGAGGGTTCCTCCAAAAGAAAGTGATGAGTCCCATAGGCATTATGTCATGGTGAGAGGATTGGTTCCTTCCATGGTCAAATGTAAGGGCTGAGCCATTCTGTCATGATGAGAGGATTACTTCCTCCCATGTCAGATATGAGTGCTGACCATTCTATCGAGTAGGATAGATGTAAGGGTAATTGCCATTCTTTGAATGGAGCTTCCTGGTGAGGTACCGGGAACACTCAGTCTAGGACTGAGTAGCGATTCTGATGTCATAAAGGGATGTGCTCCCACTTGATCAGATGGAAGGTCTGAACCATTCTGTCATGGCTAAAGGATTAGGTTCCTTCCATGTTAGATGTATGTGTTGGCCATTCCGACGAGCAGGTTGGATGTAAGGGCAATTTCCATTCTTTAGGAGAATGGAGGCACCTGGTCAGTTACTAGGTAGCTCAGTTGAGGAGGACTGGGGGCCATTCTGATATGACTGTAGGATTGGTTCCTACAAGATCAGATGTGAGTGCAGAGCCCTTCCATCATTGTGAGCAGGATGTGTTCCCGCTTGGGTGGATGTAAGTGCATGCCCTTTCATCATTGTGGTAGGATGTGTTCCAGCCTGGGTGAATGTAAGTGCGGAAAGCTTTCATCATTGTGGTAGGATGTGTTCCGGACTAGGTGAGAGTCATTCATCATTGTGGTAGGATGTGTTCCAGCCTGGGTGAATGTGTGGAAATCTTTCATCATTGTGGTAGGATGTGTTCCAGCCTGGGTGAGAGTCATTCATCATTGTGGTAGGATGTGTTTCGGCCTAGGTGAATGTGTGGAAAATATTCCATCACTGTGGTAGGATGTGTTCCCTCCTGGATGGATGCGAAAACTGTGCCTTTCTGACGAGTAGGTTAGATATAAGTGCTAAAGAAGACCTACATGGAGGATAGGCCTACAACCAGCATGAAAAAGGGCTGGATCCGTAGAAATTCCTGTGACGAGAAGAATCATGAGATAGCACCAGTGATGATCCAGATCGAGTGATGATCAAGATCCAGTGATGATGCAAATCGAGTGATGATCGAGATCCAATAATGATGATCCAGTAGTGATGATCCAGATCGAGTGACGATCAAGATCCAGTGATGATAGCCAGTGATGATGCAGATCGAGTGATGATCAAGATCCAATAATGATGATCCAGTAGTGATGATCCAGATCGAGTGATGATCTAGATCCAATGATGATAGCCAGTGATGATCCAGATTGAGTGATGATCTAGATCCAATGATGATAGCTAGTGATGATCCAGATCGAGTGATGATTCCTCATGATGATCCAGATCTAGTGACGATGCTTCATGATGATCCAGATCGAGAGATGATCCAGATCCAATGATGATGCCTCATGATGATCCAGATCGAGTGATGATCCAAATCCAGTGATGATGCCTCATGATGATCCAGATCGAGAGATGATCTAGATCCAGTGATGATGCCTCATGATGATTCAGATCGAGAGATGATCCAGATCCAGTGATGATTCCTCATGATGATCCAGATCGAGAGATGATCCAGATCCGATGACTTGAAGATGAATATGAATTGAAGACTCAGAAGACTTGAGATACAGATGACGAGATCATCCAGTCGATACAAAGAAGAAGACCAATGCTGAAAATTGTGTCAAAAGAATACCTTCCTAGTTAAGAGGGAGTGTTGATGTATTTGTAACTTCAGAATGTATTCATCTATGTATCTTATGTATTGTAACCCGATGTTTATTTCGGGATGTATCTATAATGTAATTGAGTCATATTGTCATGCCCCGATGTTTCGATCGGGAGGATCAATAATGTAAACAAGTCATGTCAAGTCATAGTGAGTAACCCTCTGATTGTCTAAGGGTTAAAATCCCTGCAGTTCCGGGGCACTAGGGTTATTAGACTCTCCAAGTAGAGGTCAGCCCTAGTAGGGTTTTAGTCATGTTGGGATTAGTGTAAATAGAGATCTGGGATCTCTATTTAGTGTACATCACTCACACACTCAAGTGTAGCACATAGTTGAGGAAGGAGAAGACACTGGAGCTAGACAAGAAGAAGATTATTGTTGTTGGGAGATCACTTACTGTTTTGGGGCTTTTACTGTTTTGGTGTTGATTCTATCTCTGAGAAAATTGCGGGGTTTTCTCCATTTATGTTTTCCCTTATCAAAAACACTGTGTTCATTGTCTCTTGTGTTTGATTGCTGTACTTGTTATTCTCTCAGTTAAAGATCCTAATAATGCTAGCTTAATGTTGAAAAACTAACTAACTCGTTAGGAGTTAGCCTGAATGGAGGAGTCAAGAACAAGGTGACAGCATTGACTCAATACTTTCCCCCAAAGACACACCAAGTGGATTGAATATTTCTACCACGTAACCCAAGTGTGTGAAAGGTGGAAACATGACCTTGTAGTAGTTGAAGAAGAAACAATATCAACTTCCCCATCACCACTGTAGCTTCATGAAGTTGGTCCAAGCAAGAAGGAAGAATACAAGGAGGTTCATTTGCAAGAGCCTCATTTTCTCCAAGGGTACTTAAAGATAAATGAAAATAAGATCCAAGAGGCCCTTAGAATAATACATGACATTAAATCCTTGATAGAAAATTCTTGTTGGAAAATTTCTTCATTGGAGGATCCATCCTTCCTTGAAGACATGGAGAAGATTCAAAGAGAAATGTACAACATTGAAGGTAATTTCATGTATTTGATTTTTTATAGAAACAATTTGGCTAAGCTTAATGAATGTTTACATGAAGCATACTTGAATAATAATGAGGATAATCATAATCTCACAATTAAAAATGAGCAACTTCTAGAAAAGTTGCAAGATACTTGTTTTTCCTCCTGTGTTTTAGATTTCCAAATGGTAGACTATTTGGAGGATTCTCATGACATGGTGGATCATGAGAAATGTGGAAATTTGAATGTTCTTTAGGTGTTTTAAGATGAACTTAAATATATCCAAACACTTGATGTGGTGGAAGAGGAACTTGAATTGTTTCTTGAAAAAGGTTATGCAATTTTTAAAGAAGAGCATGATTCCTCTACATTGGAACCCATCTATGACAAAGGTTTCACACTTTTGAATGAGTTGAATGATACTACCCATATGGATCCTTCCCATGATGAAAATTATGCACTTTTTAATCATTTGGGTGAGATAGTTCATTCTCCTACACCCTACAATTCCATGTTTGCAACATTAGTCTCAATGAAGTATGGGTGAAAGGGTTCTTTTTTATGGTGCCACCCAAGGAGTATGGAACTCCTAGATTTACTTTTTATGATGACATGGTTGGAGCACATTCTTATTCACATTTTCAGTAGAATCCTTTGTTACTTTATGATGATGCACATCTACATGGATGCACCTATGATATGCATTTGAGTCACTTGAAGACTCATGATTTTTCTTGCTCGATAGTTTGTTCATTTGATGTTGGAGGAACTTAATCCAACACTGGGGTGAATAGATTTATGATTGGAGAACATTTTTGTTTATAGACACATAATTTTTTATATATTTACGATTCTCTCATTCATAGATGTATGGGTGACACTTCTTTGAGTCATTTGAAGTCTCCTTGTGTTTTTTGCTCATTATTTGGTTCATATTTTAGTGGAGATTCTTCATTCACTTCTTGGATGAAATAATACATGGCTGAATATTTTTATGCATTTCACATCCATTTGTAGCATAATTATAGGACATGGGATCCTCACCTATGTCATTAGAGAAGATTTAATTTGTCACTTGAAGCTTGTATGCACTCAGAAAATGGTGGTCTACTTACTTGGAGGTATAAGCACTTTCATTAATTTTTGATGATGCACCTCCTTGATGTACATTTTTATTATGTTGTTATTTAATTTGATGATATATATTATGGACACATGATGTTTGGAAGAATGCATACAAGAAAATTGGATCCCAGAATTCTCTTTCCTAATGGTATGGCTTGGAGAGCACTCTTAATCGTTGGGGTGCAATACAAGCAATGGGACCATGGGATAGTTTTTAGTCCCATTGATTTCAATTTTTTCGGGAAATAAGAAATATGGGAGATTGATTCCCCACTTAATAAATTGATCTTAATTAGAGTAGCGTAGCAGAAATCATGGTGGTTCCTCTCTAAAATATTCACATAATCTCAAAGACTTGTTTCCACCTTTCACACACCTGCGGGGGGTCGTGGCAGAAATCTTCAAGACACTAGGTGTGTCCTTGGGGGAAAGTCTCAAGCAAAGGTTGTCACCTTGTTCTTGAATACTCTATTTAGGCTCAACTCCTAACAAATCCAAGGGGGGCATACCCTATTAATATTTAGTGTTTAATTGATTGTAACCATCAGTTAGCAATAAAGTGCATTTATGATACTCAAATCACCCCCGGAGTGCTCTAGTTAGCCTCCTTGACTGAAGGTAGGAATGGGTGTGTTCATACTGATGTCATACAGTGCTCCTATGATGTCAATTAACTCAATAAAACTTAGGATAGTGGTTTAACTAGGCCAAATTAACCAAAACGAGTGTGTATGGTAGTAAATGTCTCCAACACCCCCCCTTAAGCTATACTCATGAGGAGTAAAAAAAATAAAGTGCATAAGAATGCTAGGCCCCTAGAAACTAAGGCCATAGGTCACCTTCTACAATACAAAAACTCAAACAATGCTAAAAAAACAAACTAAGTGAGGAAAAGAGGGAAAACCAAGTGGGAAACCCCCCCCTCAAGCTGAACACTAAAAGTAGTTGGATCACCACGATGAACTCATCCCCAAAAGTGAATGAAGGTAAGTGAACTTATTTTTTGAAAATATATTGGTGAAGATGTCTGCAATATGCTCATCAGTCGGGCAGTATTGCAAAATCATGGTCCTGTCATGTACTAGCTCCCTGATATAGTGCATGTGTATCTCTACATGCTTGGTCCTCTGCCTAGTAATTGGATCTGTGGATATCTTAATAGCACTTTGATTATCACAAAATAGGACAGTGGACAATCTAATACCAATATCAAACTCTGAAATAATGCCTTGCAACCAAACTGCTTGGATGCAAGCATTCACCGCTCCTCGATACTCAGCCTCTGCTGAAGACAATGCTATGGAGGCATACTTTTTGCTAGACCAGCAAATGGGGACACAACCAAACATGAAGACATATATATAAGTAGAATTACAATCAATATAATCACCTACCCAATCAAAATCTGTGTATCCAACCAGCTGTAGCTCGAAGTCTGCAGCATAGTGAATGTCGTAGGCCTTGGTTCCCTGAATGTACTGGAGGATCCTCTTGGATGCCTTCCAATGAATATTATGGGGCTTGTGCATGTATATTTATACAGAATTCATGGCATAATATATATCAGGTCGAGAATGAGTCAATTACAGCAAGCTACCAATCAGTTGTCGATAAATTGTACAATCCATGGGAGGTGTACGTTTTCCTTCTTCAAGGTTGATCCCTAAAAGGAAAGGGAATGGTGAAGGCCTAAATTCAGCCATGATAAACTTGAATAAAAGTTATGATATGTATTTGTACTGAGTGACCATTATCCCATCATAATTTTTCTCAATTTCGATCCCCAAAAATTGTTTTAAGAGCCCAAAATCGCTCACTTCAAATGCATTGTGGAGAGCATTTTTGATGACTGAAATAGAAGCAACTATGCTACCCGTGTTCAGTAAGTCATAAAAATATAAAACAATAATAATAAAATCACCATCATACTATAGTATATACATATTTGGATCTAATCTACACCTTTGGAATTTTTGCGAGAGAAGGAAGGCATCTATCTTAGAATACCACTCTCTTGGGGCCTATTTTAACCCGTATAGTGACTTCTTTAGCTTGCAAACCAAAGATGGATTAGAGATGTAGCCCTCAATATACTTCATGTATATCTGCTCATGAATATTTCCATGTAAAAAATATGACTTAACATCCATATGATGCACTTCCCAGTGCTTAGATGCTGAAATTTCCAAAACTAGGTGAATGGGGTCCATTTTTGCAACCGGTGCAAAAGTCTCATGGTAGTCCACACCTTGGACCTGGGAGAAACATTTTTCCATTAGCCCTTACTTATATTTGTAGGTTCTTGCATCTGCATCAACCTTAGTCTGAAACACCCACTTGCATTGAACCAGTTTCCTTCCCGGAGGAAGAGAAACTAGCTCCCAAGTAGTGTTTTTCTGAAAAGAATTCATCTCTTCATCCATGGAAACTTGCCATCTCGGATCCTTTCGCACATGGTAGTAGGAATTTGGGTCTGAAATTATCATCAAATAACAATATTTGTATGGAAAATGATCAGGACAAGGGAACACAATACCTGCTCTTTGGAAATCAGACTAGGTTCTCCTTGGATCATCCGGATTTCCAATGTTATCTCCTATGGAAGAGAGTGTCTGTCGGGCCCATGTTGGGAGATAATTTTGCAATTCAGGTTATAATTCATCATCTGATTTTTTCTCTACACTGATATCAGAAATCAAAGGATCCAAATCAGGGTCATCACCCCCAATTTCATCATCCAAATATTTAGTAGAATAGGAAGAAAATTGAGCAGTTTTCTCCTTCACTAGTTCCACCTCCTGAAGAGGCTCATCGAACTTGACACTCCTTTCAATGATGATCTATTTTGTTTTGATATCTAGAATATTGAAACCTTTTGATTCATTAGTATACCCAATAAACATATATTCTATGCTTTGCATTTTCAAATCCCTCCTTTTATCAAGTGGAATTCGGGCCCATGCAGTGGACCCAAACACCCGCAGGTTTGACACATCCGACTTGTGTTCGAAGTATGCTTCGAAAGGGGTCTTCCCTTTCACGGATGAGTGTGGAACTCTATTATAAATTTATGCTACAGCATGCATGGATTCAACACACAAATTTGCATCCAACTTCTTTGATTCCAACATACAGGTGGGCATCTCCTTGAGAGACCGATTCTTCCTTTTCACTACACCGTTCTACTGGGGAGTGTAGGGAATTGAATGCTGGACATGAATAACACTTTGGGAAAATATGTGTAGAAAATAATTACTGACATAATTTCCACCATTATCAGATCTCAAGATCTTGATATTTTGGCCAGATGCATTTTCGATCAAGGCCTTCAGTTCAGTGAATTTTTCACAGACTTCAGACTTATTTTTGATAAAGAAGACCCATGTGTACCTAGAAAAATCATCAATAAATGTCAGAAGATACCTTGATCCATTCATGGATGTGATAGGCATGGGACCATAGATATCAGAATGTATCAATCCCAAGATGCATGTATCTTGGCTTGCTTTCCCCCAATCGAACTTGTGCTCAGGGTGCTTTCCAACAACACAGCCCTTACAAATTCCAGTGGTTGCCTTGATGACTGGGAGGCCTTCAACCATGGAGTTTTTCTATAATTGTGGCAAGTATTTGAATTTGAGATGGCCGAACCTCTCATTCCATAGTATACTAACTTCATTTCCATGAGTTAGCAATGTGGTGGGATTTTCATCCACCACAAAATGGGAAAACTCATAGGCTTTTGCATGATGGCTTGCAAGGCCTTTTGCAACAAGTTTCCCAGATGCAAGTTCCATGATCTCTACATCATTCAGGCTAAAGGATACTCTCTTGGGCACTCTTGTATGTGTCATTTGATAAACACTCAGGAGGTTTGATGCTAGAGACAGTACATACAAAACATTTGAAAATAGCCATTCTCGAGATCAACTGTACCTTGTCCTTCTGAAATGATGGTGGAGTCATTTCCCATGTGGATGGGAATGGATTTGCTGGTATCCAAATATGAGAAGGAGTCTATTTTATCCATCATGTGGTTCGAAGCTCCAAAATATATCAAGAGTGCTCTGGACTTCGAAGTGCTTTCCATGAGGGCATGACCTCTTTCATGTTGTGGTTCTTGATCTTGCTGATCTCTCCTCTAAAATATTTTCAGAAGATTGATGTGATTTCTCTCAAGGAGAGAGGTAGCTTAATCAATTTTCTTCTTCATGTAGGCATGTTCAGGGTGGAATCCCTTACCATAGTATGAACACTTGATTTTTCCTTTCCATGATGCCCTTTTCCTTTGTTCTTCTTTCAGCCTGAAGACTCATCATGCTGTTGATTTTCAACTATAGGCTTATCAGCTTTGAATTTAGTTTTTGGGTTCTTCTACTACTTCCATTTACCCTTCAGATATTTGGGCCCCAAGACATGGAGGGCTTGATCATGGGAGGATCTGATGATCCCCATCTAGACAAGCTTATCATCTTCACTTGTTAGGGACTCAATAAAGGCATTGAGTGAAGGCATCTTCCATCTAGTGGTTCTGAGATTCCCCACATGGAATGTAGAGACAAAAAATGAATAATCAGCTCAAATTTTGGAGAGTATGGCGAGGATGAGATGATCATCCTCCTTCTCCACTTTGCATTGCTTTAATAGTAAGACAATGTGCTTGAACTTTGTGAAAAAGTCATTCAAAGTCTCGAAATTGGAAGGCTAGAGAGACATCAACTCATTCTCAAGCTAGTATACTCTCAAATCATCCTACTTTCATACAAGGTTTCCAATTTGTCCCAGATTTCCTTTGGAGTCTTCAATCCCAAAATATAGAAAAGAAGATCTCGGGAAACAGAGAGGCACAAGAATCCGAATGCTTCATATTTCTTGTTCAAGAATCTAGATTTTTCAGTCATAGAAGAAGGCTCTTCTTTAGTGTCCATAGTGACCCTATAGAGTCTTCTATCACGTAGTTGGATCTCCATGTCTCCTTTCCATGAGTGGAAATTGAACGGAGTCAAGATTTCTACAGAAGAAGCCATCTAAATCTGCTAGAGCGAATGCTTTCACCTGAAAATTACAACAAAAGGGGCACTGTAAGGTCAAACAACCTGCAAATTTTAGGCTTTCATCACACCCAGCATAGTCAATCAAGAAAGCTTGATCAACAATTTCCTTACTTGGGGTATTAAGTGGTAAGCCTTGGCTTCTGGTGCAGTGCTGGATTTTTGAGCTATTGCTCAATTTTTCATGCAAGATCTGTCAAAAAACATTGTTTTTGAGAGATATGAGCTTCATCCCAATGTGAACTCTGATACCATATTAATTTGTCACAGTGGTCTAGGAACTAAAAACACAGTCTCACAAAGAATTCAAAAAAATATGCATAAAATTGGCAAAATGGTGCTGCAATGGAAGCAGTAGCTCTGTATAATCAAATGAATGATGAATAATACAATACAATGATCATGCTAGAAGCATGAATTACAATACAATTCAAATTCCCAAGGAGGTCATTCGAATTGAATGAGTGAGTCTAGATTAACTGAATGTAAGCTACAGTCAACACTCAAGTTAACCACTGATCAAAACCCTAATTGACTTAACTGAGCCCTAACTAAAGTCAGAGTGTAATAAATTACTGATTCTAACTAAACGTAGCTCAAACGCATGTCACCGCAAGCCAACGAATAAGTTGTAGTGAATCAATGACTCCAATGAACCCCAATGAGGTTAACTGAAGTGTAATTGACCATCAGAAGTGGCTGGAGGCACCCTTGTTGACTCCAGTTCATTAAATAATCATTAAATAATCAATTTAATGAAGGGATGCACCTTCACTACTCCATTTAACTAATTCTAACCATCAGTTAGCAATAAAGTGCATTTATGACACTCAAATCATCCCTAGAGTCCTCCAATTATCCTCCTTGACTGAAGGTAGGCATGGGTGTGCTCATGATGATGTCAGACAGTGCTCCTCTGATGTCAATTAAGTCAATAAAACTTAGGATAGTGGTTTAACTAGGACAAATTGACCAAAATGAGTGTGTATGGTGGTAATGTTCAGGTACATAGGTTACTCCCAAAATACCGAACACCTTGAGCAACCGCTTCACACAAATAGATCACATATCAACACACCAATGTTTGTCACATGGTTAAAACCCTAAAGAGGGAAACAGTCCATGGCCCTAGCCAAATAGCTACTTGGAGCAATTTATTATGCAAAAGAAAAAAAGTTACATGAGCTTCTCATAATCGATCAACTAGCCAAGGACCCTCTATGCTCTTTAAATAGAGATCATAGACCAATCAGGTGTTAAGCCATAGATCAATGGTAGGTATGATCTAAGAGAAGTTGAACCGTTAGATCACTCTATGTCTAAAACATATTGTAACTGTCGCATTAGAATATTTACAAATGCATACTAATTCATACTAAAGAAACACACTTTTACCTAATGAATATATTACACAAGTTGATCTTAACTAACTCCTAAGTGTCTAAATATCCTAACATCCCCCCTTAAGAACAACTTGGGATAGGATTAAAGGATTTACAAAAGTGACACTAATAGGAGAAGGAAGGAGGAATTAGAGCCTATCCCACCTTAAGGACACATTCTTGAACTCCTAACATATACCAAAGTTTAGAAAACTTCGCTTTTGTAAGAGACTTAGTGAAGATGTCTGGAACTTGATCATCTATAGGGCAATAGAGCATGTCAAGAACACGATCATGAACCAGATTTCTGATGAAGTGCATGTGTAGCTCAATGTGTTTGCTACGTTGATGTAGAAGTAGATCTTTGGAAATCTTGATGGCACTTTGATTATCACACCAAAGTGGAGTAGGTTGTTGCTGCTCGAAGCCAAACTATGAAAGGATCTGTTGAAGAAATAAAGCTTCTTGACTAGCTTTAACTATGGCTCGATATTCTGCTTCTGCTGAAGAAAGAGAAAGAGCTTGTTCTTTCTCACAAGCCTAAGTGACAGGTCCATATCCCAGACTAAAAACATAACCTACAGTAGACTTTCGATCAGCAGGATCGCTGACCCAATATGAATCAGTGAAACCAACCAACAAAGGTTCCCCCCCTATACTGTAATGAATCCCAAACTGAATTATACATAAAATATATCGAAGTATTCATTTTGCTGCTTTCCAGTGACTTTCATGAGGAGTTTTCATATAACAGGAAACACAACCAACAACAAAGGAAAGGTTAGGATGGGAATGATTCAAGTATAAAAGATTACCAACAAGTTGACGATACAAGGTGGCATCTACTTCAGGGGAAGTACAAGTGGCAGAAAGTTTGACTCCAGACTGGAAGGGAGAAGGGGCTGGTTTACAATCTTCCATGTGGAAGCGACGAAGAAGGTCACAAGCATACTTAGACTAGGAAAGAAAGATTCCTTCTTTGTTTTGTAAGACTTGGAGACCAACAAAATAATGCAAATGTCCTAAGTCTGACATTTCAAAATTTTGCTTAATATTGGATTTCACATGGGTTATAAGTTTAGGGTCACTACCAGTAAGGATAAGATCATCAACATAAAGAACAAGTATGATGATATGGTTTCTTACTTTCTTGGTATAGACATTGGGTCAGAATGGCATCTAGAAAAATGAGTGTCAAGGAGAAAGCTATCCATTTTGGCATACCAAGCTCTATGAGCTTTCTTAAGGCCATATAAGGATTTCTTAAGGAGACAGACAAGGCTGGAGTTATCTTGAACATATACAGGATGTCATTACATGTAAATTTTCTCCTGTAAATTGCCATGTAAAAAGGCATACTTGACATCCATTTGATGGACTTCCCAGTTATGTAAGGCTACAAGGGAAAGAAAAAGGTGGATGGAATTCATTTTTGTGACATGAGCAAAGGTTTCATTGTAGTCAATCCTTTCAACTTGGGAAAAACCTTTGGCAACTAACCTTGCCTTAAGTCTTTCAACACTTCCATCTGATGCATACTTAGTTCTATAGACCCATTTACATCTGACAAGTTTTCTTCCTTTTGAAAGAGGAACAAGATCCCAAGTATTGTTTTCCATTAAGGAACGATATTCTTCATCCATAGCTGCATCCCAATCTAGATTTCTTGAAGCTTCTGCAAAAGTTTCTGGATCATGATTCTCGAAAACTTGAGCCAAAAGAGAAGAGGCTTGCTGAAACTGAGAACATTCTCGACGTTGATCTCTAGGATCATCGGCAAGATCACCAACTGCTTCACATGTTGAACGAACCCATCGAGGAAGAATTGGTGCTGGTGTAATTGGAGGAACAGGAGTAGGTGGAGGTGAATTTTCATCCTCACTGTCATCATCAGAAACTAGAGTTGGAAACCTATCAAGGAAGTTGGAAGAAGAAGAAGAAGGCACAACGCTGAATTAGGCTCGCAAGCCAAAGATGGCACACTCGCCTAATTAGGCTCACAGGAAAAGATATTTTCATCAAATTTAACATCTCTTCTAATGATTATATCATGTGAATGGGGCTGAAGAATTCTATAACCTTTTACATCTTCCGAATATCCAACAAATATGCACTTTTCACTTTTAGGCTGCAATGCTTTCCGTTTTTCATCCAGAATGTGAGCCCATGCTTCACAACCAAACACATGAAAGTGACTTACATCTGGTTTAATTTTACTCCATGCTTCTTCCGGTGTTATACCTTGTAAAACTTTAGTGGGTGTATGATTAACTATGTAATTTGCATAATTTATTTCCTCAGCACAATATTGAAGACTTAGTCCCTTAGATTGGATCATACAATTAACCATTTCTTTTAAAGTGTGGTTCTTTCGTTCAGCTACACCATTTTGTTGTGGTGTATATGGAATAGTGTGTTGTTGTTGCATTCCCTGTTCAGTGTAGAAAGTAGTGAACATGTTGTTAACATATTCTCCTCCATTGTCATATCTTAACTTAATAATTTGATGACCAGATTATTTTTCAACAAGGGCCTTGTAGGCCAAGAACATGTTAAATACTTCTCTCTTAAGTTTTAGGAAGTAAACCCAAATGCGTTTGGAGTAGTCATAAATGAAAGTTAAGAAATATTTGAAACCAGAAAAGGAAGTAGATGGAAGAGGACCACATAAGTCACTATGCACAAGCTCCAAGGGAACCAAGGCGTGCTAAGAGGCACTTTTGTCAAAATTGTCACGATGATGTTTTTCGAGTACACAACCGGAACAAACACCATCCTTGCAAGATACCATCGGAAGACCAGTCACCATATTGTCTTTACATAGTTGTTGCAATGAGCGATAATTTAAGTGACCAAATCGCTCATGCCAAAGTTTGCTCAAGTTGTCACTATGAGTAACAAAAACGTAAGGAAAAGGTGATGACCCAAAGTTGTTAAATTTGTACAACCTGGTAATATCATCAACACTTCCAGTAGCAAGGACATTTTAATGATTTTTAAAATCCTTGATTACAACTTGGTGAGGTGTAAACGTCATAGTTTTACCTTCACCTGAATGATTAATTTGATAGACTGATATCAAATTGCAGGAAATTTTTGGAACACATAGTACATCACTGAAATGACCATTTTCTACTGAAACTGTTCCAAATCCTACAACACTTAGAGATATATCATCACCAACAAATATTTTTTTGGTGTTACATTCATGCATAGTAGAAAAGATGGCTTTATCCTTAGCCATATGATAAGATGCTCCAGAATCAATGAGCCATTCAATTGAAGTAGAAGAAGAAGATGCAGTATAAGAGTAACCAAAAGCACAAACTGCATGTCCATGAGAGGCAAATTCTAAAGATGAATCTAGGCTGATGTGGTGCTTCTTCATTGCTACTTCCAAGGCTTCCATCTTCTTAAAACATTTAGATTCAGCATGATTATCTTTCCCACAAAATTTGCAATGACGCTCAGTCTCTTTTCCTTTTTGCTTGGATCCTTTGTCCTTTTTTAAAGAAGGAGATGACTGAGAGGGTTTGGGACCCTTGTTGTTTGGCTTATTATTGCAAAAAATATGTTTCTTGGGAGGCTTGGAATTTTCTTTCTATTGGGATAATAAGGCTTTCCCAGATGTATCTGCATTGTTAATTATTCCAAGATGAATTAGCTTATCTTGCTCTCTAATTGAGGAATCACAAAATGATTCAATACTAGGCTCTTGATAGCTAGCTACAGTAAAGGATTCTTTCATGGAGTATAATGTAGATACAAAAATAGAATATGCAGGCCCAAGTTTGGAAATAATATAATAAATACATTGTTTGTCTTCTTTCTTAATATTCCATTCTACACATAAGAGTCTAAGAGTTTTATACTTAGATAAATAGTCTTGAATGCATGAAAAATCATTTGGATTCAAATAAATTGAGTCATTCTCAAGTTGATGACCCTGAATTTCATTGTGTTTACCAAACACATATTCCAAGTTTTCCCAAGCTATATCAGGTTCATCAATTCTAGATATGTGGAATCGCAAATAAATAGAGATTTACATCCCAATCAATACACGAGCTTTATCACATCTATTTTCCCGTTTAATTTTCTTATCATCATCAATGGGTTTTGTTTATTTCTATGCGGTTATCCTGAAAAGTCCCCTACTTCGAAGAACATCCTCCATACGACATTTCCATGAGAAATAGTTAGAACTTGTAAGTATAATATCACAAGGGGAGACCATACTATAAAATAATGGCTGAAAGAATAGAAACTAATTGTATGGATCCAAAGATCTCGAAAAAATATGTGGTCTTAAAAAAAACGGCACTGAAAACTGATCTTGGATGATGAAGTTATGCTTGATCAAAGAAAATGTTGAAGATGTCCCCAATAGTGATGTGGCAGATATTAACTTAACCAACTAAAAAAAAAGAACCCCCTTCTTCCCAAGATCAACCTTTGACAATCACTTTACAATAAAGTTGCTTTGAAGTGAATCACTTTTGTAAAATAAGTGAGGTTCACTTTTACAATAATATTACTTTAAATAGTGCGACAATAAATTAAAAGACTTAAGTGACTCACTTTTTATTTTATTTTATTTATGTGAGATGCACTTTTACAATGACGTAACTTGAAAATAGAAATTGCATACACTAAATAGTAGCTTAATAAGACTTAAACTCAAGACCTATTAAGGAATAAAGAAAATTTGAACCAAGTGAGCTAAGTTTAAAAGGTACGTAAAAGAATGGAAAAAGGAAGGGGTCCTTTTTTTTATAACTCTTCTCTCTCGTTCTCCGTGCTTGCCTTCTTTTCCCGCAAATCGCAAAAAAAAATGAAAAACATAAACAAAAAAACTTTTTCCACACAATGGGGTTAGATCTTGGTTAACTTACCCGGAAAGTTTACATTTTCAAGTTTTCTCGTTGTTTCTGATTTGCCATGATTGCACAAGGTGCACAGAAAAGAGAATATGTAGCCAAGAAGACAAGAAAAAAAACTTTCCCTTATTGTTTCTGATTCACCGAGATCGCACAAGGTGCATGGCAAAGAGCATATACAGCCAGGGAAGGAAACAGTCCGAGACTAAAACAGTAAAGATCTAATAATAAAACTGATAAAATATGAGAGACTTTTTTTTTTAAATAAAAGAAATCCATCACTATAACATTATACCTTCATATTTGTCGAAATGGGTGTTTCTAGAACAAACGAAAATAGTTTTCGATGAAACGAAAACTATTTCCCAATGGAAACGGTGCTCCAGACGCAATGTAATAGCTCCCACATGTCAAAAATACATAGACAATTCAGATACAGAAACCCTTTCAAATATTATGCAACACCGGTTCCAGATATTGATCAAAACCGAAAGTGGCTCTTCATAAACGCTCTAATATCATGTTCGGGTACATAGGGTACTCCCAAAAGACTGAACACCTTGACCAACTGCTTCCCACAAATAGATCACATATCAACACACCGATGTTTGTCACGTGGTTAAAACCCTCGAGAGGGAAACAGTCCATGGCCCCAGCCAAATAGTTACTTGGAGTAATTTATTATGCAAAAGAAAGAAAGTTACATGAGCTTCTCATAATCAATCAACTAGCCAAGGACCCTCTATGCTCTTTAATAGAGATCATAGACCAATCGGGTGTCAAGCCATAGATCAATGGTAGGTATGATATAAGAGAAGTGGAACCGTCAGATCACTCTATGTCTAGAACATATCGTAACCGTCGGATTAGAATATTTACAAATGCATACTAATGTATACTAAAGAAACACACTTTTACCTAACGGATATATTACATAAGTTGATCTTGACTAACTCCTAAGAGTCTAAATATCCTAACAGGTAAATGTCTCCAATAGATTTTAAGCTGAATGAGTTACTTAGGAGTTTGAAATTTAACCATAAACAACCATAGATGACAAGATAAAAAATGACCACACGAAAGCACAATGCCGAGACACAATATATGTATATAGAAAAGAAAATAGCCAGTGCATTAAAATGGAGTTAGAAAATAATCAATGTACTTTCATGTGCTTGTAGTGAATTTTTTGAGATTGCCTCTTGGTATGTTTTAAGTTAATGTGAAATATGAGTTGATTAAAATTAGGCAAGGGGGCAAGGACTCCAAATATACCCGAGGGTTACTTGGAGTATTTCCAAAAATAAACCTTCATGGCTACCCACAAGGAATGTGTGGGCTGAATTGATTCTCTAAGATTGTGTTCATAATACACCCTAAGGTGTAATAGAGATTGGCGCCCCGAGGTCACTGTCCAATATTTCCCACTTCCTTTGGGTATTTTGCCACTGTTTACGGTTCGACCAAGGCGTTGGATTTTTTCCTAATGGTGGTTAATTGAGGAAGGTGAAAACTAATTAATATGGTCACTCACATTGCTTTTGATGTATCTTAACTAATCAAATGAACCAAATCCCAGTGCAGAGAGTACACACCAGAGTCTTGTCAATTTTAGTGAGTTTTAAAGGATGTGTTTTCTTAGAAAGAAAAACCCTCCAGAAACCTCTTTCGGTCCAAGTGGACCTCAATTGGGGAATCGAGGGTGTTGATTTTAGAACAATTGTTTACATAAATTAATGATAAGCAACAAAAGAAAAGAAGCAAATCACAAGTTCTCTAATTATTCCTACCACGCATCTCTTTCCCCTTGTGGGTCAATCGGAAAGTCGTGGGGTAAGTATTCAAGTTAATTTGATACTGTAATATGGAATATATGATGAAGTAATCAAACAATTTTATTCTACATGAATGAAACTAATCTAGAGTGAACAAAAATAAGACAATTCAAAAAACAATTAAAAAGGTGTGAATCCCTATAGGGGGGATGGGGAATGGGCTCGAAAGATCCTATTCAGAGAAAAATTTTATTATATGTTGTTAAAATATCAATAAAATTATCTGAATCCTCTTGTTTATTATATAGGATGAAGCCAAGTTTTTACAAATTGCCCAAAATTAAAATTACAGTCAAAAGCGAGACCCCTGGGGGGATTGGGATGATCCAAAAGCCATCTTCGAGAAACAACTTCTCCTCTTTATGTTATTCCTGGTAAAAGACAGTGACCTTATTAGAATGAAAGATACCCAAAATCACTTTTAAAGTACCTTTGGGTCGGCCTACTTTAAATAAATAAAAAACTAAGTTAAAACTAGTTAAAATGGCAAAAAGGAATCGAGGAAAGCAATCTTTTCTTGGGATCTTGTCTTGTGTTGGATGGAATATTTCACCTCCTGTGAATAGAAAGGTGTTCCACTGGTCTAAATGGTTCAGATCTAGAACAAATAGAGGACAGAGGTTGAAGACTCTCCCTAGACGTTGTAGATATCTGGAATACAAGGCTTTGACAGTTCACCTGTGTACCTACAAAAAAGCTCAACACAAAATGAATCAAAGCAACCAGAATATGATATACTAATCTATGCTAGTGACTAATGAATCTAGCAACATATATATGCAAAATCACAACAACAATATCATATGTGGGACAAAAATCAACTTGCATTAGAAATATGAAGAAATTTACAACCAAGCCTTAGTGTTGACATGCATCTCCATGAAACCAGCTCTTCATCCCCAAAATTTCTGACTCTATATCTCTATGCTCTCTCCAAATTATATTGGGACAAGAATCAATCCAACAGCATAACATTACCTTCAAATGTTCTCCCCCTCAACCATGGCCAAAAGCTTGTATTTATAAGGCTAGATGGATAGGGTAGGTTGAGAGATTTGTAGGTGAGGTGGCCTCCAAGATCCTAGGATGGGGGATCTCGACCTCAACTGACCCACTACAGTAGGGATAAGGGATATATCAAGGCTTATCATCTAGAAGCCTTGAGAAGCTTCTCTTTTTCCCTTTTTACCCAGGGTACCGTGTTTTTCCTTCAATGACAGACCGGTTCTGGTAATAACTGCTTATGGACTAAGGGCCGCAAGTGGTGGCACTGCTTATGGGAAACAGAGTATGGGTGGTGTGAATAAGGGTACCGCTCTTGGATAAAGGGGTATGCGCGATGCTGGGAATTTTCATGTGATATTGATGAAAAACCATTTAGTTTCCACTCCAGAAGCTAGGATTCAGGACAAGTAGGTATGTCAAATGTCTTTTCACATGATGGTGATAGGATTTTGGTATAACAGGATGCCCCCCAAAGCATGAGTCTTAGAGGGATATGATAAACGAGAGCTTTGAGAACAAGTCGTTTCCAGGAGAAGAAAATATTGGCTCGATCGGAGCATGTTGTCAAGTAGGCATATGTAGTACATTAGTATGTTGATTCATAGACACAAGTAACCAAACTCATAGCTGCAGACCGATATAAGGAAGATCTATGAGTGGAATAAACAAGCATGGCTACAAGAATACAGCATAGATCCATGTGATAGAGGACTCAAACTTGGACATAGCTACCAGACATACAACATATATCTATGTCATACAGATGCAAATGTGAGCATAGCCACGACCATACAAATGTGGATCCATGCTAGATATACAAAACACCATCGCAACCTGGGGAAAAGCAGTGAGCGCTTTAAACAAATGCCCAGGGCCTTCATCTCATCCTCCATAAAGTACAATTCTATCTATCGAACATGGTAGCAACCACCTGATTACCAGCCAATGATGTGAACCGTTAACAAGTGCGAGGGAGATCACCATTAATGTCAATGATTCCCAAGGTACTCTAGTACAATCTACTAAGTGTGAATAGATGTCCTGACGTCGAACACCCAGTCAATTCTATCGATCAAAGGTCAATGATGTGAACCTATGTTGAGAGCGAGAGAATCTGTCATTAAGGCATACATATCTCAAGGTACTAAACATTGTTTCTAAGACTATTTCCTGGATGATGAGCTGATGTCGACAGGGATAGTCTCATCAAAGGAGGGCTATGATGAGTCCCACATCGACGACACGAAACACGAAACATAGTTCTGGAATGATGTGCATGTAGTAACCATATGACTGACTCAAATATACTGACACAAAGACTGTGTAGACTGTAGAGGTAAGACTTCTTCAAATCCCCTTTGAACATCGGGTGGCACAACAGAAAGACTTGGCAACATGACTAAACAAGACATATACAAAATGCGACAATGGATAATGCATTCTTTTGAAAGACTCAAAGGATTGACATAACTCATGAAAGTGGATCATCATAGAGATCAGCTGAATACCCAATTGACTGACATGATTGTGCAGACAAGTGCCATGTTCAAAGGTAACGACAAACAACTGCCATTATTTGCAAAATGATTCCCTTCCATTTTCCCCCATTATGATTGATGAGTGCCTCTTTTTGGTTTTACGAGTTCAAAGAGGGTAACAAACACTTGATATAGCTTTTCAGAAGACAATTCCATACTCATATGTTTTACAAACCTGAGAGAGGAGGGGTTCGATTCCAAAACAGGTCTCTCAATATTTAATTTTAACAAGTCCACTAAAAGAAAACTCGGTATCATTCATGTTTAGAAAGTCTGAACGAATACAGAAGAAGAATCCAAAGGGGACCTTTTTCGTATGATTTAGTCTCTAAGGCCTGAAAAAGTATAAAATCATACCTTAGAGAACTCTTCCAGTCATGATTGGCTAGAGTGTTCCTTTTTCATAAATAGTCCTATCCAAACCGAAAAAGAGATAACCTACCATCGAACGGACGACCCTTCAAATAATTTAACGAGCATGAAGAAGACAAGATCGCTCGATGATCTTTTCATATTTAGGGAGCCTGAAAAGAGTTTAAAGAGAACTCCATTAACCTTTTTCATGTTTGAATCCAGAGCACGAAAAAGTAATAAACTAAGCTCAAACCAATTTTCATGTTTTAACCAGAGCACGAAAAATGAAAAGTAAGCTCAACACCATCTTACTGTTTTTAACGAGCTCGAAGATCAGTTGAAAGAATGCTCAAGGATTGGTTTCATTTTTACACAAGATCGAGACCAAAGGGTAAACTATGCTTGAAAAATACCATTAACATGATATACAGAGGTTCTTGCCCCCAGCATGATTACTAGCGAATCCTACCCCTAGCATGGCTGCTAGGGGCTCGACATGCCCCCAAGATTCATTTCATTTGACGATTCTTCTTCCATACCCAACCTAAAAAATTGGTTACTAATGCGAAAATGTTCACCAAGGGGTTAGGAAGAATGAGAATCGGGCAGGTGAAAAGAACGTTCAAGTTCTAACACTAAAGGGAAGACTCGAACCAAGGGAAGGGGATCTATTTCATTTTTATGTAAGCTTGAAACAAAAGGTAACTATGCTTGGAACATGGTTTCATTTTTATGCAAGCTTGAAGCCAAAAGGTAAACTATGCTTAAGGAGATCCATTTCATTTTTTAATGAGCTTGACATAGAATGGAAACTTTGCTCAAGGAAAATGAACATGATGGTCAGGTGCTATTTCATTTTTTAACGAGCTTGACACAAAATGGGAACTTTGCTCAAAACATGGTTTCATTTTTATGCAAGCTTGAAACCAAAAGCATAAACTATGCTTAAGGAGTGGTTTTATTTTTTAACGAGCTTGAAACCAAAATTAAACTATGCTCTACAACCTGCTCCTATCCAACATGATATCCAGAGGTTGGTAGGTTTCCCCCTTACATAAGAAGCTCGCAACTTAAATCTAGTATGAAGTCCAAAGGCTGGAGCCATGCCCCCCATTTTACCTATGATGGGAAGAATCTAACTAGGAGGGGAAAGAGGCACAAGAACATGTGGCACATTCAGGGCAGTTTGATTACTAGGAGTGATGCGATCGTCAAGTGTAACAAAGGAAAGCTGATCAATGGTCACCATTTTCCGATCATAGGGAAAATTCATAACTCTAAAGAGTGTGGACACAATAGCCTTCATGGCATAAACATAATCACATCCAAGGAGAATATTGAAATCTAAAGAACCTTGGACCACCATAACATCAATGCAGACAGTTTTCCCTCCTAATGTAATAGGAAAATGAGGAAGTATCCCTAAAGGTGCAGTAGGCCTTCGATTAAAAGCCAGTATCTGATTGGTAGCTGGCACGAGCTGAGGAGAATGTAAAGCTTGCCAAGCAGTTGAGGATAGAATACTAACAGAAGCCCTTTCGTCAACAACAGTGCGAAGTATCTGCCTAGTAGTAATATTCACAACTATCTAGAAAGGAACACTCGAATGAAGATGAGACTCTGTTAGGTTACTCCAATCAAAGGAAATAACCTCACTACTCGGAGAGGGTTCTGTCGATACAGACAAAATTTTCTCTTGTCGAGAACAATCAGAATGAAGCATAAAAACTTTGACAGGTTTTGGTTCATTCTCTACTAGAAGAGAAGAACAAGATGAATATTTGGTCAAAGAGACTACTTTAGTATTAACACTCTCTAATGAAAGAGCAGGATTAGGTGTAAATGACACCGACTCGACCACTTTAACTTCACTCTCCAAAGGAAGAGTGGGATCAACCACAGATAAATCTGAATCGACCACTTGGTCAACCAGTGGGGGATCGAGGGATAACTTACCATCACTTGTTGGAATCACATGTTGATTATTAGTAATATTTTCCAACCAACACGAAGCTTCATCCATGCTTGGACAAAGAAAAGTATGATGCATAGCCTTGTATATCAAACAAGGATACAAGACTTTACCCTTACGACCTTTTAGCAATGGGTCACTAGTTGAGGGAGTATCATCAACATGATGATCAAAGGTTAATGACACAGACGGTTTGGATCTTTTAGACCACTCTTCTTGTACAAGGGAGAGACTGGGACACTCCTTAAGAAGGTGGTCCCCCTTGCAAAGCATAGTCACCAGATTTGTTGGCTGGAATATTTCACCTCGTGTTGACAGCAAGGTGTTCCACTGGTCTAAATGGTTCAGATCCAAAACAAATAGATGACAAAGGTTGAAGACTCTCCCTAGACATTGTAGATATCTGGAATACAAGGCTTTGACAGTTCACTTGTATACCTGCAAAAAATATCAACACGAAATGAATCAAAGCAACCAGAATATGATCTACTAATCTATGCTAGTGACTAAGGAATCTAGCAACATATATATGCAAAATCACAACAACAATATCATATGTGGGACAGAAATCAACTTGCATTAGAAATATGAAGAAGTTTACAACCAAGCCTTAGTGTTGACATGCAGCTGCATGAAACCAGCTCTTCATCCCCAAAAGCTCCAACTCTAGCTCTCTATGCTCTCTCCAAATGATCTTGGGCCAAGAATCAATCCAACAGCATAACAATACCTTCAAATGTTCTTCCCCTCAACCATGGCCAAAAGCTTGTATTTATAAGGCTAGATGGATAGGGTAGGTTGAGAGATTTGTGGGTGAGGTGGCCTCCAAAATTATAGGATGGGGGATCTCAAGCTCAACTGACCCACTATATTAGGGATAAGGGATATCTCGAGGCTTATCATCTAGAAGCCTCGAGAAGCTTCTCTTTTTCCCTTTTCACACAGGGTACCACATTTTTCCTTCAGTGACAGAGCGGTTCTGGTAATAACTGATTATGGACTAAGGGCCATAAGCGGTGGGACCACTTATGGGAAATAGAGTATGGGTGGTGCGAATAAGGGTACCACTCTTGGATAAAGGGGTACATGCGATGCTGGGAATTTTCATGTAAGATTGATGAAAAACCATTTATTTTCCACTCCAGAAGCTGGGATTCAGGGCAAGTAGGTATGTCAAATGTCTTATCACATGATGGTGACAGGATTTTGGTATAACAGCTTGTTGTTTGGGAAGCCAATGAGATGTCCACTGATTTCTGGATTTTATCTTTTAAAAATAAAAATAGAAATATAATGCATGCAAACTATGTATTCTATTTAAATTGCCATGCAAAATAGACGATTTCCCTAAACTAGATCTAGAATGATTAATGAAACCTTTTAGGAATGAGATCTAGACTATGAGACTTGAAATAATAGATCTATGTAAGTTTTAATTTTAAGATGATAGATCTGAATAATGACAAAGCTTGTAAACAAAGTAACCAAGTAAATTGGATTTTTAGGAGGAAGAGAGAGAAAGAGTGTTGGAAGCCTTGAAGATCAACCATTGAGCTTTCCTGTGGAATGTCAAGGGACTATGCCTTTGATAAATTCTTGGAGAATGTGAGGAAGAAAACTAGATCAATGCCCTCTCCAAGCTAGGAACCTACAACTTAATCCAAAGGCTTGCCAAAATGCTTGTGATATTTGGTTAATACATAAACATAGATATTAGAATAGCATGCATATAAAATTATAAAACATGTTGAATCTAGATCTCTAAACATGCATAAAAAGGAAAGAGATAGCCAATAAAATTATTAACAAACTCCTTTCCTATCAAGATCATAATAAACTTATTATCAATCTTTAGCACTGGATCCACAAAAAATGAGCAAGTTATGAACATAGATACATGTTACCTCAGTAAAACATGGCAATGTTCATCCACACACACAATAGCATGACACTATCCTGCCTCCAAAGCTTTTCTTTATTTCAAATGAAAAATAGCAATAGTACAATAGCTACAGCACCTCAATCCTAGTTCTAACTAGCTTGGAAGAGGTAATCTGTGCTTTATTTATAGCAAAAACAAAAGATCTAGCCCATGGGGATGCAAATCCCAAGGAGACAGAGACTACAGTTGGATGTTGAGTGAATCTGAGCCTAATCTGAGTCTATCTAAGTCTGATATGAGTCTCACTGAGTGAAACTATCAATCAGAGAGTTGATCTGACTAACACGTCAACCTGCTAACTGAAGCATCCACCAAAACTCATCCAAATGAGCCCACACGTGTGGAGGAGAGAGGGAGGGCACAATTCCCAAGATTGCATGCATAAATGTACTCTCTATTTAGCCTAGACCATCTCCTTCTATCAAGAGATGGTCAGATGCAGTCAGTCCCAAGCCGATGAGACTGATTTCAGTCAAATCGGAGCAAATCCCAATGATTTAGGATTTGGGGTTTTCTCCATTATTTAATTAATTTATTAATAAAATAATCAATATTTGATTTTTAGGGATTTTTTACCTAAGTGATGGACAAATCACTCAAAACTTAGAAAAAGGGGGTCTATGGGTTTACATGGTGCTCTAAGCTTGAAAATGAGCACCCCTATGACTGAAACTGATTTTCGAGCCCACTTTTATTACAAAACCGTTTTTTCCAATTAGACTATTAAAAAATAGCCTGTGTTTTGTGGAAAAATTAAAATTAAAAAAAAACTTTAATAATTAAAAAAATAAAAACCTAGGGGGACTTAAACATGTTCATATGGCTCGACCATAATGCCTATCATGTTTATACATTGACACATAGACTCTACTAACCACAATAGGCCTAAATGCCAAGCCAACCACCCCAACATTGGAGGTATTGAATGAAAAGATCAGAAATTAATAGTCGTTTATTCAACAACCAATAATAACCAAGGGAAAAAACACCCTGGGATTATCAGATTGATAAATAAAGTCTAAGAGACCGAGTCTTTATAGACACTATCATGCTAGAACGTTTTATTACAATTCCCCTATGAGGTATGAACATGTGATATAGTACAACAATCACTTCCCGAAAGCAATTCTGAAGGTCTTCTGAAGTCCGAACAAATCATCTTTGTACAGTTCACCAGGCTCACTTTATAAAAAACACCAAGTACAACTTAGGTGGTAACATCTCATTCCAACTGCGGGATGTGTGCTTGATCAGGTCATAGGCCAAGGAGAGAATATGAGAACACCAAAATCTCTGGTTTATACACCCTATAAAAACATCTCAACTTGACAAGAAAACCTTAGTAGCACAAGATTTATATAAAAACCAAATGAGCCATTAAGCTGATTTATTTAAACAAAATAAATGTAACTAACTAATAAAAATAAAGTTTTATTATAGCTAAGTACAAAACAAAAATGCAAAAAGTAAATGCTCTTTTTCAAGGAGCTTATTTTCCTACTCTAAGCATGATATAAAAAGGGTTAAGTGTAATAAAAAAATCCAATGTAACGACCTAAGCATTTTATTAACATAAAAATATTCCTTGTCTTTGGCTACCAGCCAAAGTAAGGATACTTTATTCAGAAAATGAAAACCTGCGTGATGACTCGGAATGGGCGGGATGGATGGGAAATCATAGGCATGAATAACGTCATCAAAATTCTTCCCAAACTGGTATGTGCTCATGCAGGATACTTCTATCCATGACTAGATAGGATTGATATACCAATCAACATGATGAGGCAGACTAACTATATCATCATACTGATCATTAAGGCTTACTGAATGATAACTCATTGTATAAGCACTAAGCTACTCCAAATCATAAGGAACCTCTATATGTGAAGAATATGGATGAGACTGATATTCCACTGAATGCATCACATCTGAATTTTCACAATACCACTTCTTAATATTTTCATTACTGATACCTTTGTGTGGCTCTGCATGATATGACTCTGGATGATCATGTGAAAATTTTGAATGCTCCTCTTCCATACTAATATTTTCCCAGGTATCCACACTCCCTTCTATGGATGTATTGTAGATTGGACTTCCACAAATTTTTGAATAGACACTCCCCTTACTGGACATATCATGGATGGGATTTTCAATAATATTTTCACAAGTTGGATTATCTATGAAATTCCAATAGTCATCACTCTCATCCATGTCATATGTGGGGGACTCTTCATCCATGGCATCATGCTGCTACCTATCCATGTCTTCCTTGTTGGCATCACATCCTAAGATATAACTACCCTCCTCCTATTCATAATAATCATCCTTCAAAGTTTTGGTTTCAAAGATATTACAAGAAGTTAATCCTTCCAAAACTTCATCCCTAAGTGATGAACATAGAGGAGTGTCATCATACACATCATAAATTTCTTCATAAGTGTCGATCTCTATAATGGTTTCCTCATGAGGGATTTCTAGAAAAATATTAGCATTGCAACAAACTTGAGAACACCTCAAATCTTCAATGTTTTCAGTTATGGTGACATGAGGAGAGTCTTTAACAATGTATTCAATCATGGGTTCCTCATGAAGCTCTTCAATAGGATCATCCTGAGTGCCCTCATCTATAATGAAAGTCATGGGATCCTTTAGCTCATTTAGGTAGGTGAGGGTCCTTTCTACAACCATCATCATATATCCCTCACCATCATGCCACCTCTAAAAAAAAATAGCACATAAGTCTTCATGGGAGGTAATTCATTTATCAGGAATACCACAAAACCATGTCTAAGCCTTCCTTTTCAAAGAATGAGCAAAGATTTGCATCACATTATCCCTATGAAGTATGTTGAGTTTAGTCATGAATGAAAAAACAAATATGATGTGACAGATAACTGAATCACCATTTCCATAAAAAGTTGGAGTCTAAGAATATATTTCATCCTGGAGATATGGTCCATAGTTAGGAAAGCGTGGGATTCCTATGAAATTGATGGCAGGATACGCACTAGAAATTACAGCACCATAATATTCATCCTCCATAATGTCTTATTAGTAGCATATATCAACCATGTATTTTGTACTAAACTAGAGCATCCAAATAATGAGCATTTAAATTTTTACTATGTCGTTGTTGTTTAGGATTAAGCACCCTTGTAACCTAGGGTCTGGGATTACCAAATTACTACTAACCTTGCAGACAATCATCTTTACCATAGAATGGAAAGGGAATAGGAAGAAAGTCTTGACTTACCCGATTACCAACGGTTGATCCAAGCTTGATCTGCTACCGCTCCTCTTCTTTTCAAAGCTTTTAGGGATGCACCTCTTTCACCTGTAAAGAGAAAATTGTCCAAGTAATATCTCATGCATGTATATGTAATAGGTTAGATAAACAATATATCAAATATATAATCAAATACATTCATTAACCACAATACATGGAATAGACTCAACACAATGTTGGAAGAAGATTTCTCTTTATTAACAATCAGTGAATGAGATAAGAGTACAACCCAGCTTCTGAGACAAGGAATCCTGTAACCAAAGTACTTTGAGTTCTACTGCTCCAAGACTTCTGAAGATATACCATTAGCATAACTTTTATCTCCAATATTGACTGATTAATACCCTCCCCAAGGATTCTATTTATACTTTGGGAAATAGAGTGATTTCGAAGGTTGGGGTGGTTGAAACAATTGGGATAGTTAAGTAATAGTGCCCAACTAATATCAATTAATCGCATTTTATATTTTTTAAGGTCAAACTAAGGTGTACATGACTATTGATATAGGCAACGTGCGTATGACACACGAGTTTCTCAAAGAAAACCCGCATATGCTGATGTACGTGAGTTGCAATGCAGATAGTCATGTATAGTATGCGAGTTGCAATGGAGATAGTTGCGTACACAACTCAACACTTAAAAAAATTATATAGCAAGCTGGTTTAATGGTAAATGTATCCCAAGTCATGCCCATGTATAATGCTTTGACAAACTTCAATTCTAATATGTCCTTTTGTGTACCAACATAAAGAATGTCAGCACTCGGATGAAGAAGTGCCATTTAGGTTGATAACAGATGCCCCCTAATTTGTGAGGTCAGAGGGAAGTGATTGCCGAAATACATTATAATCATTATCTTGGATAACTTAGAGGTCCAATGGAATAGAGGAAGTATTGAAACAAATACATAGTACAAATTCATATCTGAGGATGCCATGTTCAATATATTGGAACACTAGCTCCTTTGCAATATTTGAGTACATCATATGATATAGGTTCAAGACCATGTATATTACAAAGGTGGATCGAAGCCACAATATACAATAATGATGAATCTTCAAAGATCTGGAAACTATGTAAGTGAACACAACATAGTCTTGCGCAAATTAGATCATAGATATGAACCTAAGGTCTTCGTCAAAAATCCAAAAAAACCAGTACAATCCAGGCCATGTGAATAGATGTTGTTGAAGATGAACATGGATAGGATTCAATAGATTGTCAACCAATAGGGGATAATTGACAACTAAAGCAAAGTAATTCACCAATAATGAAAGTGAATCATGAGGTACGATCATCAAAACTCAAGTCTTTGTTGTTAGGAAATGCTAATGAGAAAACAAACTATGATAAGGAAGGCAATAAATCCTCTAATAGATCACAAGAGTGACTAGGAACTGGATAAAGGACGGTAGACACAAATAATAACATATAGGACAATCATGGAATCAGGATACAAATCAGATGCAGGGCTAAATCCTTGAACAGTGAGCATGACACAGAGATGACCCAAGGCAGCTTTTAACTTTATAGATAATACAACTATACTTATCTGTCATGCACGAGACATGATCAGATTCCCCAGGTATAACTACAAGTGGAGGAGTAAGAAACTCGAAGTGATAGCTGAACTAAAAGTGAACACTAATACATGAGTATCGGAAAAGACAGAGAGTGTTATGTTCAAGGAAGGCATGTTGCCACCGACTGAGAATCAAAAGAAAACTTCTTCCTTATATTTCCTGATAAATTTTAATGACTCCAAAAAAGTCAATTCAAGTCTTTCTTCATTTTTTGACAAGCTTGAAGAGAAGAGGGAATAATGCTTGATAGTGTCACTGATTTGTAGATTTTATGAGCCCGAACTAGTACATGCTCACTTGGTATTTTCATATTTAGAGAGTATGAAAACTCTGAAGAAGACTCTAGGTGGGGTCCTTTTTCATCCAATTTATTCTCCTGAGGCCGAAAAAGTGTAAAGCATACCACAAAAGAACTCTCTTAACTTCCGTAGAAGAAAAGGTGAACATTTTCCGTACTTAGTCAGGGAGTTCTGAAAAAAGTTAAATTACCACCTACCCAACTCTCCTTCAAGAGCAGCATATAGCTTTAGTTTTACGAGTGTGAAGGAAAGCAAGATCACTCGAAAAGATCCATTTGAGTATGAGGAATGGGGCTTACAACAATAAACTTGATGTTTTATTATTGGTGTTTAATGAGCATGACAAATACATAAAGCACACTCAGAATCTTTTTCATGTTTGGGTCCAGAGAACGAAAAAGAGAAAACTGAGCTCATACTGGGTGTTCCTTTTCTGTAAATTTAGTCCCGCAGGTCCGAAAAAGTGATAAACCTATACCTAATAATACTCTTCTCAATTTCGTAGAATAGAGAGTGATCCTTTCACATATTATTCCACATGGTCCGAGAAAGAAATAACCTACCACCAATGTGGATTCCCATTCACATATTCTTAACAAGCCTGAATGGACAAGTTTACTCAGCATTCAATTCTATTTTGGGGAGTCAGACCTAGGCCTAAAGAAACTCAATATATTTCCTATGAAGATTTAACGAGTCCAGAAAAGTCAAATCGTGGCCTCATTACTATTTTTAACGAGCTCGAAGGAGAGCAAAAAGAATGCTCTAAATGCGAGGAGACGAGTGTCAGGGGCAAGCAAAACTAGTTCCAAGCACGAGGAACAAACCTATTAATAATGCAAGGAACATGAGCAAGGTAAAGACACTTAGGGAATGTCTCCTCAAGTTAAAAGGTGTCAAGTTGCAAAGGAAAAATGATACAAGGCTTAGTGACGATGAGAACAAAGATGAGGGTTTACACAATAAGCTAAAAGTGTGGAAGCTGACATCAGGCTCAAACGCGTGAGTAGGATACATGAAAATGTAGTTACAACTTGAACAACAAAGTGAGGCCAGTAAACAATTGTGAATCCAACTAAAAATAATGTCTCCAAGAAACAACAACATCAGGATCATATTTAGAAGAAAATATCCAATGCAGGTCACTTTGGCAGAAACACATGTGACTTTGCTATCTTCAACAAAAGGGAAAGTCAAGGCAGAATCGACTAAAGAAGATTCTATAGGACCAAGGCTCGAGGGTTTATAATCAGTAAGATCAACCTTAGAAGGAAAGAAAAAATCAACAAGGGAGATAGAGTCTGTAGGAACAAACTCAATATCACAGGAGTTGAAAAATTCATAATAAAAAACAAACTCGTCAGGATCACTGACTCGCTGTTCGAAGGAAAAGTAAAAAAGACTCAAAAATACCAACATAAGAAGACCGATCCATGGGAATATCATGCTTAATAATCAAATCAGGGTTAGAATTAGTCACAACTAAACCAACATCCATAATAAGGTCAGACTATATCAAAGGCTCTAAGGAGACTTCATCTGAAAGAAGGAGATCATCTGAGATAGGACACATGTCTAAACTTTCAAATGGATTGACAGAGTGGAGAGCAGGCTCCACAGTCTATATAAGATGACTCACCTGGTCAACTACTACGACCAAGTCATGAGAAGGAAAGCATGAAAATAGAGGTTGCTTCTCAGTAGAAATTGAACACAAAGGACATCAGGCCACATAGCTCACATGTGGCAGGGTAGTGTCTATAGAAACACTGGGAATCAATAAAGGAAAGACCTAGTCTCTATTTGTATCAAGAGACAGATCAAGAAAATCCAATTGATCGATAGTGACAATTCCTTCGCCATGATTAAAGTACATCACATGAAATAATGTTGACACCATAGCTTGCATGGCATAGACATAATCACGTCCAAGGAGCATATTGAAGTCCAAGGGGTCTTCTATCACCATAAAGTCAACTAAGATGGTATTCCCACCCAAAGTAACAAGTGTTTGAGCAAGAATTCCCAAGGCTATACTAGTTCTTCTATCAAATTCCAGTAACTGACTAGATGTCGACATAAGGCTAGGAGATTCCATGGCTTGCCAAGCACGAGCAGACAAGATACTAAGTAAGGCTCCTTCATCAACAATACAACGAGTAATCATGTATTATTCAACTTTGACCTTTATCTGTAAAGGTCCATCAAAAGGAAGGTAGAGATCAACTAGGCTATCCCAATCAAAGGAAGCAATCTGAGAGCTTGGTGGGGGTTGATCCAAAGCGAGTTTAGTGCCCTCTTGTTCGGTAAGTTCTGAACTGGCAGTGAAGAAAATGTGACTAGCAGACACTTCACTCTCCAAATGAAGAGTGGGATTGATCAAAAATGGAATCGATTCAACTGCTTCATGAAAGTCACTCTCCAAAGGGAGAGTGGGATTGACCAAAGGTTACATTGGTTCAATCACATAAGGATCACTCTTCGAAAGAAGAGTTGAATCAACCAAATTTGAGATTGGTTCGACCACTTGATCAACCAAAGGTTGAGTAGGTTGTTGAGAAACTATAGGTTTTTCAAGAGAATGAAATTCTTGAGTCTCAGAACACACTCTTCATACCTCTACGATAGCAGGGTGCTGGTGAGTAAGATGACCTCCCTCACATAGCTTACAAGGGAACTTAATTTTGCACTTTGAACGACCAATTTTCTCAATGGTGTCAACATGACTAGGAGTGGATGACTGTTTTCTCTCAGCATGACCTACAAAGGCTAAGATTTTTCCCCCAGCATGACCTCTAGAGGCTGGATGACTGGGTCCAACCTGAATAAGAGAGGCTAGTTGTTGAAAAACTTTAAAATGTTAAAAAATGGGATGACCATGAAACCAAAATCTTCACACCTCCATGATAGAATGAAATTTATAAGTAAGGTAGTTTCCCTCACAAATCTTACAAGGAAAATTGGGCTTGCATTTTGAACAGGTAGTATTTTCAACAATGTCAACATGACTTGCAGTGGTTGGAAGATTGTCTCCAGCATGAACCACAGATGCTAAGAGACTGCCCCCAGCATGACTTGCAGAGGTTGAGAGTCTAGTTCCAACATGACTTGCAAAGGTTGGATGGGAACCACCAACATGAACAACAGATGCTGAATGGTTAGGATCAACATGCTTTGCAGCAGTTGAGTGTGTGCCCCCATCATGAACTGCAGAGGCTAGGTGGATGGATTCAGCATGAATCGCAGAGTTTGGATGGGGAGGTTCAACTTGAACATCAGAGTTTGAATGGGTGCCCTCAGCATGAACTACAGAGGCTGAGTGACTAGATCCAATGTGACCTGGAAAGATTGGAAGGATCCCACCAGCATGATCATCGGAGGCTAGATGGTGAATATCAACTTGACTTACAGAGGTTGAGTGCTTAGATCCAACATGACTAGCATAGGTTGGATGGGTGCCCCTAGCATGAACCATAGAGGCTGGGTGGTGAGGTTCAAATTGACCTATAGAGGTTGAACGGGTGCCCCTCTTCCTATTCCTCCTTCTTTTAATCCTTTTAGACTAACGGTTACTAGTATCAGTACTTTCACCGCATGAGGTAGAAGGAGGAGGAGAATCAACTACAGCTGAAGGGGAAGCAGTGTTTTGATTACCTTGATATAAGGAGCTTACTTGAGAAGTATCATGAGAATTCAGGATAGTTTGAGTGGAAAACAACCACACTGGTATCCCTAGGGTGAATCCAGGTAGATTCAAGGTGGCCATCAAAGGAACACCAACATTCACCGTGAGAGGAATAGTACAAGGAGTTCCCAGCATGGGGATCTCTTGGTTATTTTTGAATGGGTTGTTATCCATAGTTTCAAAAAATAAGAAAAATTATGAGGTGAACAGGAAACCAAAAGTAGAAAGCACACACCTGAAGGCAAGCTAAGTACAGCCAAACCACACAGCACTCACTAAAAAATTCCTAAAGCCAAACAGACAAATAGGTATAAGCTATGCTTTCCAGAATAAATATGATAGACAGTTACTTGGCATCCCTATAGATGTTCTTAGGCACAAGCGGAGGAATCACCCATCACCCTCCCACACCTTATACTGGGTTTACCTTCCAATCTTGTCCAAGGTCAACCAGAAATAGTCTTCTGGTGTACTTATGAATGAACCCTAGATGTCAAAGAGACTAAAGGATACCTTAACTATATTGACATTCTGGGGGGACAATCACAAACCTGGTTCATACGCATGGGAAGGGTAGCAAATCCCGAAACCTTATCTAAGACAGAATCCCCAGATGTGCAAAAACCTTGGTCTACGCTTTGACAAGGAATCAGAGAGTTGTCTCCTCAGTCCAACCCTCCGTGCGACCTCGTGCTTAACTCCTATTTGAGAGGAGCTTCCCAAATACAATAAACATAGAAGAGGATTTACCTAGTGATTGTCCAACTAAGTCTAAAATTTAAACACTTGTGGGGAGTTTAAACTCCCTATCCCACAAGTCTAGCCTGAGCTAGTTGGTGTATGACCCTATAAAATAAAACTTATTAATATTTTTTAAATTATATCATTTATTTTAAAAGGTTGTTTTTAGTTAGAGGGTAAATGGTGTGAAACTTATGTGGTATTTTGACTCAAAGTTGAAACGAAATGACTAACCAAAGAGAACTGAAATGCAAAAAGCAAAAATTGTTCCCTTTTTCTTTTTCAAATCGAAACGTGAAAGCCACAAAATAACAATTTCTTTTTTATTATTTTAAAAAATAAAGATATGCAGTGTATTAAAGAGAAAACCCTAATATACATGCACATTAAACGACTATATGTTCTTTTCTTTTTGTAAATGTAAGCTGATGAAATTAAAACTAAGCATTGAAAAACTAATACTTTTTATAATTTTTGATATTTTATTTGAAAATACCGAAAAGAAAACTACGAAGTGCAACTATATGCAAAAGCATAAAATGTTTTTCTTTCATTTTTTTCAAATTCTTCAAAAACAACAATCCATCTAAATGCAAAATATCTTGAGTATGCTTGAATAATCAAACCATAAAAAAAACAATATGAAGTATAGCAGACTTGTAAGAACCAAATTCAACCACCTAAGGAAGAGACTTGGCAAACACCTAGCTTGGGAAGAAACAATGAATAAAATCCACTGAAATCACTAAAATTCAAGTGACAAACTGAAACTACTCGAAAGTAGTACAGATTACAAGGTATATAAAATCCCGATCACTGATTCAGATACACAACACTGAAACTATCACCCAAACAGGACAATCCACTTCAAATTGCTAAGTGAAAGAAGACTCAAACAACAAAAACTAAAGGGCTTACTGAAAATCACAAAGTATGGTCTATAGGACTTTCAGAACTACAGCAAGATGCCAGCAATAGAAGACCCCAAAGCAGAGCAAAATCCAAATAAGACAGGGACAAGCAACCCTACCCAAAAATGAAAAATTGTTGCTAAAATATGTATGCAACTATCTAATAGAGAAACCCGCGTAATATACACGACTGTCCAATGGAGCAACCCTCATATACAAGTTTTTGTACGCGATTGTGTAGAACAACAACCCGCATACACAACAATTTTTTTTCAAAAAGAAAAAATAATATAGGTCTCTAAAAAACTACTGCAACTCAAATCCAAGATATAAAACCATACACTGAATCAAAGCAAATACTTGGCAAGTATCTACAGTACTAACCCACAGTAGGCTAAACTCCCCAGCGGATTCAACAGTTCTGTTGTTCAGGATTAATCACCCTTGTAACCTAGGGTCTGGGGTTACCAGCTTACTACTAACCTTGCAGACAATCATCTTTACCAGAGAATGGAAAGGGAATATGAAGAAAGTCTTGACTTACCCGATTACTGATGGTTGATTGAAGCTTGATCTTCTCCTGGTCCTCTTCTCTCCAAAGCTTCCAGGGATGCACCTCTTTCACCTGTAAAGAGAAAATTCTCCAAGTAATATCTCATGCATGTATATATAAGAGGTTAGATAANTCACTAACCACAATACGTGAAATAGACTCAACACAATGTTGGAAGAAGAATTCTCTTTATTAACAATCAGTGAATGAGATAAGAGTACAACCCAGCTTCTTAGACAAGGACTCCTCTGCAACCAAAGGACTCTGAGTTCTGCTTCTCCAAGACTTTTGAAGATATACCACTAGCATAACTTTTCTCTCCAATATTGATTGATTAATACCCTCCCCAAGGCCTCTATTTATACTTTGGGAAATAGAGTGATTTAGAAGGTTGGGGTGGTTCAAACAGTTGGGATAGTTAAGGATTAGGGCCCAACTAATCTCAATTAATCATGTTTTATATTTTTTAAGTTCAAAGTAAGGTGTACGCGACTATTGATATAGGAAACCCACATATGAAACGCAAGTTGCTCAAAGAAAACCCGTGTACGCTGATGTACGTGGATTGCAATGCAGATAGTCATGTATAGTACATGAGTTGCAATGGAGATAGCCACGTATGCAACTCAACACTTAGAAAAATTATATAGCAAGCTGGTTTAAGGGTAAATGCATTCCAAGTCATGCCCATCTATAGTGCTTTGGAAAACCTCAATCCTAATATGTCCTTTTGTGTACCAACATAAAGAATGTCAACACTTAGACGAAGAAGTGCCATTTGTGTTGATAACAGTCGTATGAGCTCATCTACACACAACAAGTGTCAACAAAATTATGAGAAAGCAAGGTTTTATCCCTTCAATGGAGTCACCATGTGAAAAAGAAAAATAAGCATTTATAAATCTTTTCACAAAAATTATTTTTTTCTTTTCTTTGTAAAAATAAAAATTGAAAAAAAGTCAGTGGAGTCGCCAAATGAAAATTAAAGATCTACTCTAAGCATTCATCAAACAAAGCAAAAACAAAAGGGAAGAAAACAAAATTCATACTTTGGGAATAAAAATATTTATCCCCGGAAACGGCACCAAAATGTGTTGCTACCTTTCACACACATGGGGGGCGGTGTGGCAGAAATATTCAAGCTACTAGGTGTCTCCTTGGGGGCAAGTCTCGAGTCAAGGCTGCCAACTTGTTCTTGACTCCTCTGTTTAGGCTCAACTCCTAACGAAGCCAAGGGGGGTAGACCCTATTAAGTTACTAAGGAAAAATACTTTAGTATGATGATGTTAAACTAAATGAGTTATTTAGGAGTTTTAAATTTAACCATAAACAACCATAGATGACAAGATAAAAAATGAGCACACGAAAGAACAATGCTGAGACACAATATGTGTCTATATAAAAGAAAATAGCCAGTGCCTTAAAATGGAGTCATAAAATAATCAATTTACTTGCATGTGATTGTAGTGAATGTTTTGTGATTGCCTCTTGGTACGTTTTAGGTTAATGTGAAATATGAGTTGATTAAAATTAGGTGGGGGGGGGGGACTCCAGATATACCCGAGGGGTACTTCGAGTATGTCCAAAAATAAACCTTCATAGCTACCCACAAGGAATGTGTGGGCTGAATGGAGTCTCTGAGACTGTGTTCATAATACACCCTAAGGTGTAATAGAGATCGGTACCCCAAGGTCACTGTCCAGGAGTTCCCACTTCCTTTGGGTATTTTGCCACCATTTACGATTTGATTGAGGCATTGGATTTTCTCCTGATGGTGGTTAATTGGGGAAGGTGAAAACTAATTAATCTAGTCACTCACATTGCTTTTGATGCAGCATGACTAATCGGACAAACCATAGCCAAGTACAGAGCATACACACCGGAATCTTGTCAATTTTAGTGAGTTTTAAAGGATGTGTTTTCTTAGAAAGAAAAACCCTCCAGGAACCTCTTTCGGTCCAAGTGGACCTCAATTGGGGAATCAAGGAGGGGGTTTATTTTAGAACAATTTTTTACATAAATTAATGATAAGCAGAAAAAGAAAAGAAGCAAACCACAGGTTCTCTAATTATTCCTACCACACATCTCTTTCCCCTTGTCGGTCAATCGGAAAGTCGTGGGGTTAGTATTCAAGTTACTTTGACATTGTAATATGGAATATATGATAAATTAATCAAGTCATGTTATTCTACATGAATGAAACTAATCTAGAGTGAAAAAAAATAAGACAATGCAAAAAACGACAAAAAAGGCGTGAATCCTCCCAAGGGGGATGGGGATAGGCATCGAAAGAGCCTATTCAGAGAAAAAATTTATTATATGCTGTTAAAATATTAGTAAAATTATCTTAATTTTCTTGGCTCTTATACATGATGAAGCCAATATTTTACAAATTGCCCAAAATTAAACTTACAGTCAAGAGGGAGACCCCTAGGGAGATTCGGATGATCCAAAAGCCACCTTCGAACAACAGCTTCTCCTCTTTGTGTTATGCTTGATAAAATAAAACGATATTATTAGAATTAAAAATACCCAAAATAACTTTGAAGGTACCTTTGTGTCAGCATACTTTAAACAAAAAAAAACTAAGTTAAAATTGGTTAAAATGGAAAAAAGGAACCAAGGAAAGCAAGCGTTCCTTGGGATCTTGGATTGCTATTTGGGAAGCCAATGATATGTGCACTGATTGCTGGATTTTATATTTTAGAAATAGAAACATAAATCTAATTCATGAAAACTATGGATTCTCTTTAAATTCCCATCCAAAATGGACGATTTCCCTAACTTAGATCTAGAATGCTTAATGAAACCTTTTAGGAATGAGATCTAGACTATGAGCCTTGAAATAATAGATCTATGTAAGGTTTAATTTTAAGATGATAGATATGAATAATGACAAAGATTGTAAAAAAAGTAACCAGGTAAAATTGGATTTTTAGAAGGAGGAAGAGAGAGAAAGAGTGCTGGAAGCCTTGAAGATCAACATTGGAGCTTTCTGGTGGAATGTCGAGGGACTATGCCTTTGAGAAAGTTTTGGAGAAAGTGAGGAAGAAAACTATATCAGCACCCTCTCCAAGCTAGGAACCTGCAACTTAATCCAAAGGCTTTCCAAAATGCTTGTGAGATCCAGTTAATACATAAAAAGAGATATTAGAATAACATGCATATAAACTTATAAAACATGTTGATTCTAGATCTCTAAACATGCGTAAAAAGGAAAGAGATAGACAATAAACTTATTAACAAACTCCTTTCCTATAATGATCATAATAAACTTATTATCAATCTTTAGCACTGGATCCACAAAAAATGAGCAAGTTATGAAGATAGATACATGTTAGCTTAGTAAAACATGGCAATGTTCATCCACACACACAATAGCATGACACCATCTTGACTTCAAAGGTTTTATTTATTTCAAATGAAAAGTAGCAATAGTACAATAGCTACAGCACCTCAATCCCAGTTCTAACTAGCTTGGAAGAGGTAATCTGTGCTTTATTTATAGCAAAAATAGGAGATCTAGCCCAGGGGGCGCAAATCCCAACGAGAGAGAGATTGGAGCTTTATGTGGAGTGAATCTGAGCCTAATCTGAGTCTATTTGAGTCTCATTGAGTGTAACTATCAATCAGAAAGCTGATCTGACTGACACCTCAACCTGCTAACTGAAGCATCCACCAAAACGCATCTAGATGAGTCCACACATGTGGAGGAGAGAGGGAGAGCACAATTGCCAAGATTGCATGCATAAATGTACTCTTTGTTCATCCCAGAGCACCTCCTTCTATCAAGGGATGGTCAGATGTAGTCAATCCCAAGCAGATGAGACTGATTTCAGTCAAATCGGAGCAAATCCCAATGATTTAGGATTTGGGGTTTTCTCCATTATTTAATTAATTTATTAATTAAAATAATCAATATTTGATTTTTAGGAATTTTTGACCTAAGTGATGGAAAAATCACTCAAAACTTAGAAAAAGTGGGTATATGGGTTTACATGGCACTCTAAGCTTGAAAATGAGCACCCCCATGACTGAAACTGATTTTCGAGCCCACTTTTATTACAAAACCATTTTTTCCAATTAGACTATTAAAAAATAGCCTAAGTTTTCTGGAAAAATTAAAATTAAAACAAAATTTAAAAAAATAAAAAAAATAAAAACCTAGGGGGACTTAGACATGTTCATATGACTTGACCATAATTCCTAGCATGTTTATACATTGACACATAGACTATAATAACCTCAATAGGCCTAAATGCCAAGCCAACCACCCCAACTTTGGAGGTATTGAGTGAAAAACTCAGAAATTATCAGTCATTTATTCAACAACCAATAATAACTAAGGGAAAAAACACCCTGGGCTGATCGGATTGACAAATAAAGTCTAAGATATCGATTCTTTTACAGACACTATCATGCTAGAACATTTTATTACAAATCCCCTATGGGGTATGAACATGTGATATAGTACAACAATCACTTCCCTAAAGCAATTCTGAAGGTCTTCTGAAGTCCGAACAAATCATCTTTGTCCAGTTCACCAGGCTCACTTGATAAAAACCACTAAGTACTACTTAGGTGGTAACAAGACTCAAAGTTTGGAAACTCAGTGGAAACTTCAAATAAATACAAGGGAAAATGAAAGTGGCAATTGATCATGAAGACACATGGAGAATGTGGGACCCACACAAGCTAGATTTTCTATGCCACATGGCATCCTTCTCTTTTCATTTGGAATCCATAGGAACCCCAAGGGTCTTGGTATGAGTTTTAAGGTCAATATACTTTTCATGAATCAATTAATTTCGAATTGGAGTGGAATAGTAACTCCCATGGAGGAGGAAGAGGCATTTTGGAGCTAGTGAGACACTTGGACTAGATTCTCTAGCTCTATGACAACAATGATGAATATGTTATGACACCTATGACAAAAATCAGATATGAAGGATGAAATATGACATATGAGACATGTCATATTGAAATATATCATCCAATAGGGTGCTCATGTGTGTTGGGGAATCTCAATGGGTTCCTACTCAAATTGGGGAATATGGAAGGCTAGGAAAGGGAGGACACATGGAAAATCTTGAGCCCACGCCAAAATTCGAATTGGATTGAGTTTGTGGATGGATTTGTAACCTTATAAGTCTAACTATATTTATAAAATATAGAAAACAACCAAGAGAATAGCTTTTGTTCATTTGATAAATTGTCATTTGTGAATTGTGAGAGCTAGTGGATGACTAGTTTTCTTGCCTTAGCCAATTTCGAGGGTGAAAGATTCCCATCCAAGTTGGTGTTTGGAGATACCACTCAGGTAATTCATGGATATTTAATGGATTTGTATTTATAGGTTTAATATACATGGAATCTTGTGATTCCTTCTATTGTAGCACTTTCTTTGAACCATTTCCAATTTTTATGGCATATCTTACTCATGGAGGGATTATGCTTTGGGTGAGCTATTGATATCTTTGGGTAAGATTATAGAGCCCCATTATTTTATTTTATTATTTAAATGATATTTTTTTCAAATTCATAATACTCTCAAGTCTAAATACTTAAATATTTCATGTAAAAATGTCAATCAATGAAGAAATAGTGACATTTTCCCACTATCTTGTCATGACCCAATGTAGTGTTGATGGATTCGAATGGAAAATTAAAATACTGATGGTTTATGTATGAATGGAATTTTATTTCTGTATTTAAAGTTTCATAATACTCTTAGGTCTAAATACCCAAAATATTTCATGTGTAAATGTTAAACAATGAAGAAACAATGTCATTTCCCCACTACCTTGTTGTGAACCAATATAATGTTGATAGATTTGAATGGATAAGTAAAATAATGATGCTTTATATATAAATGGTATTTTATTTATGTATTATATTAGTTAAATGTTAATTACATAATCATTTGGATTTATTTTGTTGAGTTTCATAGCATTTGGAGAAGTTTGCCTATCATTTCCCCGAAGGTTGAAACTAGTCTTTTTGCATATGATTTAAGGGAGTTATAGAAGAAGTTAAAAGTTGAATGGTGATGCATATGAGTTAATATTTATTTCCTTTAAATTTCCCCTAATTACATTCATAAATTAGAGTTTTCTTGAGTGCATTTGGGAAGACATTTTCAGTATTCATTGTGGGAGAATTGGAACCCCAAATTACTAGTAAAAAATTCTACCTCGACCAAAATATTAAGAAAGTTTGAAGAACTAATTGGAGGGTAAAAAATAATCCCTAAAAATTATATTCAAGTCTTAATATCATTCATACACCTTTCCTAAATATTTGGGAGCATTTGGCCAAATTGGAGACCTAGACATCAAAACTAGTCAAAGTTAAAAATTGGGAAAACAGTGAAAAATTGGTCATTGTAATAAAATTTCCAAAAAGGGAGATTACATGGATTTTTTATGGAGGAGGAAATTAACGATTAATTTTCTTCTTATTTGGTCAAAATGGTTGATCATTCACTATCATTAAGTAGAAATTTCCTAGAGCCTTGTTGCACCACTCTGTAGAGAGCGAATCTCCGTGAGAGAGAAAAATGCTCATTCTGATACTAGGACCTTGTTCTTCTTCTATATTCTAGACTCCTAACTCCATCCCCAGCTACTTCAATTAGCTTTTGGTTGCATCTAGGATCATTCCTTTGATTTGGAATGGAAGTTGGATCTGGATCTAGATGTTCATGAGGTCCACCCTCAATATCAAGATCATGTTGATCTTGTTACTCTTCATCTAAATCTCAAACATGTGAAAAAATATCATCATCAAAATGTAGTGTAAGAGTGGTTATACCTTATTTTTCTTCGGATGGTTTTAGATCAAACAACTTATCTTCTTCAAACTGAACACTGCGCTCAATGAAGCATTTCCTAGTTGCAATTTCCATCAACTTATATGCTTTTCCATCCTCTACATATCCCAATAGTATGCAATCTCTACTTTGGGATTGGAATTCCTTTATCTTATCCATGGGTATTCTGGTCGAATCTTTGGAACCAAAAACTCTCAAGTGAGAGAAATTAGGATTATGCCCATGCATTGCTTCGAATGGAGTGGCCCCAACCACTGATTTATGAGGCACTCTATTCTATATGTATGAAGAATAGTTTAAAGCTTCTTCCTAATGAGAAGGAGGAAGATTATTTTCTTGGATAAGATAGGTTTTTGTCTCCTTCAATGATCTATTTTTCGTCTCATACACACCATTCTATTGTGTTGTGTATGGAACTGAGTGTTCCATTTGAATCCCCTATGATACACAATAATTCTGAAAATATATTTTAATGTATTCACCTCCATTACCTGATCTTATGGACTTGATATTTTTCCTGAAACTATTCTCAATCAAAGCTTTGAAAACTTTAAAAATTCCAAATACTTATGATTTATATTTCATGAAATATACCCAACAGAACCTAGAACAATCATCAATAAAAGTAAGGAAATACCCGGAACCATTAATTGATGTTGTAGGAATTAGTCCTAACACATCAATGTGTATCAAATAAAATGTAGAGGAATACCTATTTCCTTCCCAAATTCAAACCTCTTATTTGGATGCTTACCTACCAAGCAACCAAGACATACTCCATCTGATGTTTGGATGAGAGGCAAGCCTTCAACCATTTTGTCATTGTGGAGTTGTTGGATATATTTGAAATTGAGATGCCCAAATATCTCATGCCATATCTTGTTGGTGTTGTTATCATGATTCAATAGAGATGTAGGATGTGAAGCAAGAAAAAAATGAGAGAACTCATCATCCTTTGAGGCATGGTTAGAAAACCCTTTCGCTATGAGATTTCCTCTAGCTTTTTCTATGATTTAAACTGAGTCAGAGTCAAATGTAACTCTCTTGGGAGATCCTGTATGGGTCATATGATAAAAATAACACAAATTAGTTTCGAGAGAGGGAACATAGAGAACATTCTTGAACTCAACATGCTGGATTTTAACTGAACCTCTTCTTGCTGCTAGAATTTGGGAGTCATCTCCCATGTGAATAATAGGTCCTCCTAATAGAGTGAGAGTGGAGAAGGATTCCCTTGAGGAAACCATGTGGTTGGATTATACAGAATCTATCAAGTAATATTTCGACTGAGTAATTCATTCCTTCAAGGAATGGCATCTCTCATGATCTTCCATCCGTGTTCTAGCTTCAAACTTCTTTGCTCCTTGTGGAAGGGAAATATTGTTCTTTTCAAGGAGGGATGACAGTTGGTCGATATGCTTCTTCATGCATTGGTTTTTTAGGATGAAAGCCTCTCATATAGTATGGACATCTATTCTCTTCAAACTTTTTCTTTTTCTTGGAACCCAAGGCTCCTTCAAAATATTTCTAATTCTCTTTTGGCTTCGAATAAGAGGCTTTGGGATCCTTCCCCTTGTGCTTCCCTTTGGCTTGCGCATTGGTTGAGTCTGACATCAAAAGAGATTGATTCTTGGAGTTTTGTAACACTCCCATTTGAACCAACTTATCCTTCTCATGTATTAAGGACTCATCAAACATATTTAGAGAAGGCATCTTCCAATTCAGGATGGAAGCTCTTCCAAAATGTAAGGTAGAGACAAAGATGAAGTACTTAGAACCCATTTTTAAAAGAACAGACAACACAAATTGCTCATATTTCATTTCTATTCTACATTGTTTACATTGCAGTGCTAGAGACTTTAATTTTGTGAATAAACTACTAGATAGTTTCAAAAAAAATTGGTTGCAATGCAATGATCTCATTTTCCAATATGTTCCCTCGAATCACATCTTGATTTCCAAACAAGAATTCAAGCTTCGCCCAAGATTCCTTTAGAGTCTTCAATACCTCAAGGTGAAATAGAATATCTCGGGAGATATGAGTGCATAGGAAGCCAAAGGCTTTATCCCACTGATTCAAGAACTTTTTTTTTTTAGTAGGATGATGGGGCTCTGTCTCTCTTCCCATTTTCATCCTAAATAGACCAAGATTGTGTAAGACACCTTCATATCTACCCTTCAATCAACATAGTTGAAGGGTGTAATTATTTGGGTTACAAGAGCTGTAGAATCCATGAATCTTCCTGCTGAACAAGAAATTTCTCAATAAGCTATGTAGGTACCTGCAAGTAACACTGCAAAAAACACAATCAATTCGCAATCATGTCAATTTCAAGCCTTCCAGTTTGACACTTTATCGGGGTCTATCACACCTGTAGAGACTTCTCCAAGCGAATCCAGATTTAGTAAGGAACAAATTGTAGGAATTATGTGGAAACCTAGCTTCTTTTGGTGTATAATGGAGGTTGGACAGAATTGTATACAATAGTGTTACAATAAGGAGAATTCAAATCATGTGGATAAGATTCGACTCTACCAACTCAATACTGACTGACTGGATAACTAGAAGTGTTTAAATCGCTATCGGAGCTCACTAGTCTAACTCCACATGTCTAATTCATTCTATCAATCAGTTAAACTAGTTGAACTGATGAGGTAGGTGATGAATGGTGCCTACTCCCATGCAGCCATGCAATATTGGCACTAACTCAACTGAAAGACATCAAACTGAATGCAACTGGATCTTAACTTAGCATAAATACCTACCAACAACAACCAAATAATGGAGGTTGATTGTGGCACTCAGAGTGGCTCCTAAAGTGTAGGGATTGGCACTGGTGGCACCAAATGGAACACTGGTGGCACCAATGGCACTAGTGGCACCAATATCATGGTGGAACCAAACTCTATCAAATTAATCCTAAGTTAGGAAAATGATCTAATAGACTATATATGGACAAGGGAGGACCATATAATCCTAACAAAGTCATGATATGGCAGCTACACATGAGGCAGATTTTATTGAATCTTTTTATTTTCTTTTGGAAAGATTTTGCAAAGATATATTTTCCATTATTTATTATGCTTCTAGATCAGAGTATGCTTGCAGCAAAATACATTCTTATGATGCTCCTCCATCAACAAATAATGACCTTTAAGGGCCCTCTCCACATGTTCTTTGTCTACAACACATTGATGCATTGATGCATGATCTTGGAATACGCAACATCTTCACCAAGCCCATCACCAAGAATTTGTTCATGCAGCTCATTAAATTGAAGAAGAGGACATATTGAAGACATTTTTTATCATCTCTGTGTCATGCGCATTCTTGAGGGAGTATTTTCACCATGATGTTTTTCCTCTTTCCTTGTTTTAAATGGACAAATAATTTTTTGTTGTTGTAAGAGGTGACTTGAGCCTTAGTTTCCAAGGCCTCAATAATCATTTGGTATAAGTTGTACCAAGTTAGGATTAAAGGGGGGTGTTAGATAAATAATCCACCTTAGTACCATGGTCATACACCTAGGATACATTTTCATCTGTCTTATACTTATGTCATATGATCCAACTTAAGTTATACTAATCAATATTGGTCTTATAGGTGATTCTGTCTCATTCAACGATAGTTGAAGGCACTCCACTTTGATCATCTTGACAGTTGATGCGCTCTAGTTTGATCATTCAGACAACCCATATGCCCTCATTAATAATAGTTCACCCCTCATCCATTAAATCATGGAATATGTTTCACTAGGGGCACTAGTGCATGTATGTGGTGATTTGTGGTCTTCCTTGGTAATTTATTGCCTCCTAGAGCCTCTCCCAATCACACATGTTCTTACCCATGTCTAACATGCCTTCATTTATGGTCCAACATGCTCCATCCATGTTCACATTAGAATTCATGACTATTTGGTATGGTTTGGGAGCTTATTGGTCCACCTAAGTGTTAAGATTTCATATGATACACTAGGTATCATTAATGTTCAATCCAAATTCACAACATTAACATATGTAGAATTACTGATAGAAACACAATCAAAAGATAGACACAGTAATTATCTTGGAAAACCCTCAATGGGAAGAAAACCCAGCAAAACTTCCTTTGTATAAGATGTATAAGATATAACCCCAAAATAGGTATTATCCTCCTTGTTTTTATCTCTCTCTCTCTCTCTCTCTCTCTCTCTCTCTCTCTCTCTCTCTCTCTCTCTCTCTCTCTCTCTCTCTCTCTCCTATGCGCTACATAAGTGAGTGAGTATATGTTCAAATAAGAAGCACAACTCTTCTATTTATACACATTGAATTTTATCCTCAACAAGCCAGCCCCACTAAACTGTCTAGGTCGACTTCACCTCAGAAGACTCAAAACAATATTTTATATTATTCATTAGGGTACTAATGAGGTGACTTACAATGGAGGCTTTACCTCATGACTCTATGATGACCAATTGCGATAGTAACACCCCAACGAAGGAATAATAACATATCCCTTGGGTTACATCAGTAAAATACATTTAGAATATCCTTTTAATTTACAATATTTTGACACTCCCCCGCTAACAAGAAGGTTATTCTATGACAACATCATCATATACTATAGGATAACCGAGAGACAATTCTTTATCAATATCAAGGTAATACATCTATACATCATAGGAAGTTTTCACCATCAGTAACTAAAATAGTTACTCTTCAATGTCTTCACCTTCTGCATCACACAATCACTTGATCCTTTTGCAACAACACTTCGACCTTTTGATCCTTCATAGCAGCACTTCGATCTTCTTGATTCTTTGTTGCAGAAATTCGATCTTCTGGATTCTTTGCAGCAGCACTTCGATCTTCTCAATCCTTTGCAGCAGAACTTCGATCTTTTGGATCCTTTGCAGCAACACTTCAATCGTTTTAATCCTTTGTAGCAATTTTTTTATCCTTTCGATCTTTTTATGCAACACTTCGATCTTCTTAATCCTTTGTAGTCGCACTTCGATCTACTTGATACTTTGTCACCACACTTCTATCTACTTTATCCTTTTATGCAACACTACCTACAATACACATGATCTATTTGTGGTATGATCAATCCCTATCAATTGAGGACATAGGTCTAAGGATGATGTAATCCTCCATCAGTCTAATCCCCCTTAATGAGGAGGCTCCATAGTATCGACCAGTTGAATAATATAAAACTAAATGTAGATATTGACTGTACCTAAATGAAGGCCCTGTCATCTGTAAGGACTCATCATATACCATCCTCAACCTGTAGATCCAAGACCACTCTTGAGTTAGTGTTATACTATGGCATCTACACATATGTGTAGGCATAGTCTTCCATGGAAGAGTATTTTCTGCAGAGCAGATCTCGACCACATATAAATGTCGTCCCTCGTCGTAGAACATCCTTTCCACTAAGGTTAGGACCACTCTTAAGTGAGTGTTATACTACAACATCCGTGAGGACTCATCATAGAGCATCCATACCACTAAGGTTAGGACCACTCCCAAGAAATTTTTATTCTATGGTATCTACATATAAATGTAGGTATACTCTCCATACAAGAATAATGTCTACAAATAATATCTCGAATGCATGTAAATGTCAGCCCTGTCATCCATGAGGAGTCATCATAAGGCATCCTTATCACTGAGGTTAGGACCACTCCTAAGAGAGTGTTATTATACAGTATCCAAAAATAAATTTGGGGACTCTCCATGTGAGAATAACATCTGCAGGACCACCCTCATAAACAGAGTGTTATACCTCCAATACTCAAGAGAGGATACTATTATCCACAAGTGAATGTTGGACCTTGTAAGCATATTTAGGTGCACTTGGCCTCTTTCATGCTGTGGCATCATTGTCATCCCATGATTGATGTCAGTCTGATCATCACTCTCCATTTTCTTGGAGGATCCATATTATCAATATGCTCCCCCTTTTTCTGAGGAGAGTTCATATCTTTAACCTATTATTCCTTTCCGAGGAGAGTACATATCTTCATTATTTCTAGTATCATCATTGTTCCTCCTTATGAGGAAATTCTTTCCAAACTACATCAATTTTTTCAATGAATTATTCAAACTTTACTCAAGATACAGGCTTGGTCAGCACATCAAGAACTTGCTCATTGGTACTCACATACTAGAGCTTTATAACTCCCTTTTATACCATATCCCTTGTATAAAAATATTGTATTTCTATGTTATTTTATTTATCATGAAACATCAGATTCTCTATCATTTTTATACAACTCTGGTTGTCACAAAGAATCATTGTGGTGTCCAACTCGATGTCAAATAGTCCTGACATCACTTTTTGAAGCCATATTGCTTCACAACTAGCAAAGCAAGCTACTATGTACTCTGCTTCAACTATACTGAACTGTTTCTTAGTAAACCATGAGATCATGCTAGATCCAAGACAAAAACATCCACCTGAGGTTCTCTTTCTATCTACGAAACTTCCTTCCCAATCGGAATCTATATATCCATATAAATTATAGTCATGATATCTACCATATTAAATTCCCAATTCTATCGTACCTTTTAGGTACCTCATCACATTATTTGTAGCTATCAAGTGAACCCATATAGGTTTAAATGGATATTGACTCAAGGTGTTCACATCAAAGCATATATATGGAGTTGTGTTCGTTAAATACATTAATGAACCAATAATTTTTTTGTACTGAGTCATATCCACTATCTCTGATGTTGATATCTCATCAGACAAAAACTTCAGGTTGGTGTCCATGGGTGTGGCCATGGCTTTAGAATCCAACATATCAAATATTTTCAATATTTATACTACATACTTTCCCTGATTCAGAAAGATTCCTTCTGGTCTTTTCCACAATTCCATCCCTAGGAAATAATGCATCAATCCAAAATATTTCATCGTGAATTCTTCATCTACATTCTTCTTTCAATATGTGATCTATTTTTCATTTCCATTCAAGAATAGATCATCCACATACTGTAATAATATGACTCATTTACAATCTATAATATTCATGTAAAGGTTAGGATCAACTCTACTCTTGGTAAAACCTAATCTTGTCAAGAAGCCATCTATTCTACAATACCAATCTCTAGGAGCTTTCTTCGGTCCATATAGATCCTTTTTCAACTTATGTACATGAATCACTCTATATTTGACTTCAAATCCTTATGGTTGTTCAATGTAAACCTCTCCCTCAATCACACCATTAAGGAAGGTTGTCTTTGCATCCATCTAGTGTAAGTCCCACTTCATCATGGAATAAAGTGTTGTGATGGTTCTGATGGAAGTGTACCTTAATAGTGGAGCAAATGTCTCTTCATAATCAATCCCCTCTTTCTTAGAGAATCCTCTAGCCACAAATTTATCCTTGTACTTTTCAATACTTCTATCAGCAGCATTTTATATCTTGTAGATCCATTTCAAAGATACCACACTCTTATTTTCTGGTTTGGGTACTATATCCCAAACATCATTCTCCATTATTGATTGGTATTATTTTGTCATTTCTTCAACCCATTCTTTATTCTGTGCAGCTTCCTCATATCTGATGGGTTCTTGATCTACAAGGTCACACATGAAATCTAAATCTAGAGTATGGCTTTGATATTTTCCTTGTTCTTATGGAGCCTTCTGGAGCTCCATATCTCTCTTATTCTTGTATGATTTCTGTTACCAAAGAAGGTTTTCTCTTTTGAGAGATATCCATAGTAGGGGGTTCCTAAGCTTCTATCATATCATGATCTTCAGATGCTTCTATTTCAGGAGAGGGTTCAGCTTCTACCATTCTAAGAGGTACATCCTCTTCATGTACTTCTTCAAGTTGAAACCTTCTATATTTCTTAAGAGTTGTCTCTTCATAAATGTTACATCCCTACTAATCTTGATAGGATGGAATCCTAAAATGTATATCTTGAAGGATTTGGAGACTTCACAGTATCCAAACAATATTCCCTTATTTCTAGAAGGATCCAACTTGGTTATCTTCTCTTTTGGAATATGTACATATACTGGATAGAAAAATATCTTGAGATGGCTCACTTTAGGTTTCTTTCATGTATACATCTCTTCAGGAGTCTTGAATCCAAGATAACTTTGAGATAATGTAATATTCACATACGGTTGGTCTTGTTGCTTCATCCCACAGGTGCATGGGGATGTCTTGTTCATGAATCATGGTATTTACTACTTCCATAATAGTTTGATTATTTCTTTCCATGACACCATTATGTTCTAGATTATAGGGAGTGGTTAGTTCCCTCTTGATTCCTTCCTCCTTATAGAATGCTTCAAATTCATTTGAAGTGTATTCTCCACCATTATCTTATCTCGGTGTCTTGATTCTCTTTTCTGAAAGGTTCTCTATCAAGGCTTTGAATTCCTTGAATTTATCAAACCCTTCCCTCTTATTCTTCAAGGAGTATATCCATGTCTTTCTTGAATAGTCATTAATAAATGTGACATAATATTCATATCCACTTAGTGATATGGAGGGCATAGGACCACATACATCATAATGAATTAGTTCTAATCTACCTTTAGTGTTTGTTTCACTTTTTGGAAATGGATTCTTGATGTTCTTTCCTCTTGCACATCCTTTGAAATTTCCCTCATGATCAATCTTTAGATTTGGTAACCCTCCTACAACCTTGCTCACATAGGGAAGTGCTTTGTAGTTGATGTGAGAAATCCTCCTATGCCACAGTTCACTTGAGCTGGTAGTCTCATGGACAAGGGATGTATCTGGATGTCCTTTGATTTTATACAGCCCTCCTTATTCTTCTCCAATGACCACATCATCTTCACGTTTCTTTCCTTTGGACCACATAAGTACTTGTCCATCTATAAAAGAAAATCTATATCCTTTATTATCTAGAGTTGAGATGGAAAGTAGATTCTTTTTCAAACCTGGTACATACAGTACTTTCTTCATCTTCATGGAAGTCCCAGATTAAATCTTGTAGCTTGATTCACTAATACCTTTGATGGGATATTGATATTCATCTCCTAATTATACCTTCTGAGGAGAGTCATTTTCTTCAAGTCTTGACAGAATTTGCGTCTTCCCTGTCATGTGCTTTGAAGCACCACTATCAATAATCCATGTAACTTCTCCAGGTGTTGCAAACCCAAAGAGTGCAGAGAATAATACATATTCATCTACATCTTCTTCTTTTGTTAGTATCTTTCGAGGTATTTCTTCCTCATCCTCATATTCAACTAGACGAGCATGATGTCTCTTCTTGTTTTTGTTCTTCTTTGGTGATGGACACTCCCTAGAAAGGTGGCCTGTATTATGGTAGTTGTAGCATTGATACTTTGAGTAATCCTTCTTATTCTTTTGAAACTTCTTCTTGGAATGTTTATGATTACCCCTCTTGAATTTTCATTTTTCTCTTCATTTAGTATGGATGGCTAGATCCTGATCATCCTCTCTGAGTAGATATTCTTTGATAGCTACTCTATCTTCTTCTTGAATGCAATCTTCCCATACTATGTCAAAATTCATACTTTCTTTACTGGCACACGAAGTCTCTATGAATGAGTCCCAAGGTCTAGTGAGACCATTGAGAGTAGTCATAACTATTTCATCCTCATCAAGGTTGTCTCCAATAGTACTTAGTTTCTCTCTGAACCGAGAGACCCTTGTGAAGTAATATTGAATTTATTCTCCTTTACTCATCTTGGTGCCCTTCATTTGATATCTCAGATTCATCTTTATGTTGATGTTCCTTCCCTCATACATTATGGAAATTGAATCATACATATTCTTTGGTGTCTTCTTAGATGACACTTGAGGGATCAAGTGATCTTTAATAGAATTAACAATGATCCTCATTTCCTTGATTAGGTCTTGTTCATGCTTCTCCTTAGAATCAAATTCTATTGGTTTTACAATTTCATCCTTGATGTATTTATGAAGGACATTCTCTCTAAGAATGAGACCAATCCTATACTTCCATGATAGGAAGTTTTCTATGCCTTCCAGTTTATCCCCAAGCTTAGTGCTTGGGGCCATCATGTCCAGTAGGTCACTAAAAAATGAAATTTCTCAAAATGAAAATATTTCCTTACTAGGATATGTGCTTGAATGAGGTGACTTGGTTGGTCCAACTTATTTATGGAGATCCCAAATATTCACCCCTCAAATCCTACTTTCCAGGTTGTAGCTCCGTAGAATTTCTACTTCTGGTTTTCTGGAGTTTTTTGGTTCAAGTCCAAACTACGGTTTGGCTTTAACAGAGATTCAACCACCCAAAAAATTTGATCCTGGGCTCAATAGATGTGCTCTAGGGATTCATAACTTTCTATGCAAAAATATCTTCCAAATTTCAAATTTTGCAAAAACCCTAAATTATTACAAAGAGGGAGGAGAGAGAGTTTCACCTTGTGAAAGTTGTCCTATTCATGCTAGCTCTGATACCATGTTAAGATTTCATATGCTAGACTAGTCACTAGATATCATTAGTGTTCAATCCAAATTCACAGCAATAGAATATGAAAAAACATTGAAAGAAACACAATCACAATAATGACACAGTATTTATCCTCAAAAACCCTCAAGGGGAAGAAAACCCAACAATACTTCCTCTCTATAAGATGTATAAGTTATAGCCCCAAATCAGGTATTCTACTCCTTGGTGTTCTCTCTCTCTCTCTCTCTCTCTCTCTCTCTCTCTCTCTCTCTCTCTCTCTCTCTCTNCAACTCTTCTATTTATACACATCGAGCCAACTGAATTTTACCCTAAACAAGTCAGCCCCACTAAACTGTATGGGCCAACTTCACCTAGGAAGACTCAAAATAGTATTTTATAGTATTCATTAGGGTACTAATGACCCGACTTAAAATGGAGGCTTTACTTCACGACTCTATGATGAAAAATTACAATAGTAACACCCCAACAAAGGAATAATATCATCTCCCTTGGGTTAAATCAGTAAAATACATTTAGAATATCCTTTGAACTTACAATATTTCAACACTAAGGGGGTTTTGGGGTCAAATCCTAGCTTGGCACATGTATGCATCCAAATGGACTCCATATGCTAATTATTTTCTCCCAATGTATTATAAGTATGTACCATACACATCTACAATTTGTACACTAATAGAAACATCACCTATTGGCACCATCTATGTGTGTTATTTTTCTCTCTTTTACTGTTTTCTTGTACATTTTGTGAATAGATTAGATTGTGAAGATTGCCTTGGCTCCTAGATATTAGTGTGAAGCAATTCTCACATAATTATTTGGTCAATAAGCTAGTGTTGGGTGGGAATATTTTTCAATGGCTTCTCCTATTTCAAGAATTTGAATTTGATATTATTGTCAAACCGAGTCGATTGAATTCAAGACCAAACCATCTCGGCGAGGTTAGAAAGTAGAGAAGAACCTGTGAGTATCAATGATAGTATTCCTAGCACACAACTATTTGTAGTTAAAATTATTAATGATCACTGTAGAGATATTGTACATCTTTTAACTATAGGATATGCACCTAAAGGATTTACTACAACATAGAAGAAACAATTAATTCTAAAAGATGCAAATTTCTAGTTGATTGTGGGGCAAGTATATAAGATGGGACCAGATGAAATCCTTCATCGTTGTGTCTTGGAACATGAGAGACTGGTGGTGTTGAATGAAGCACATGTTGGTGTATCATAAGGTCACTATGCAATAAAAGAAAAATGTGCAAGCTATTACAGTCAATATTGTGGTGGCATACTATGCACACAGACGCTTGATATTATTGTCACAGAAGTGATATTACTCAAAGAACTGGAAATTTGTTGCGATGAGATGAGATGTTGCTAGTATAAGAAGTGAATTTGCAAGAATTTGATAAATGGGATTTTGACTTTGTGGGTCCCATTAACCCACCAGGAAAATGGATGGGTGCACGATACATAATCACTGCTATAGACTACTTAACTAGAAGTTCGAAGTGGCACCAATAAAGGATTGTACTTCTACGACTGCTGCAATAATTTTTTTCAACCATGTAGTGACTCGATTTGGATGTCCAAATATTTTGATAAGTGATAAAGGCACACATTTTGTGAGTTAGTTGATTGAAAAATTAACTGAGGACTTCCATATTCAACACCATATCACCCACAAGTGAATGGTGACATTGAAGCATTCAATAACATATTAGAGAATGCATTTACAAAAATATGTAATGTTCGAAGGGACGATTGGCATCAGAAAATACCTGCAATATTATGGGATTATCACACAAAATATGAAAAGTTGACAAGACAAACTCCATTTAGATTGGCTTATGGACACGAAGTCGTCATTCCCATAGAATATATGGTACCCAGTCTCAGGATATATGCGATTATAGAGATGACAGATGTTGGTGATGTAAAGGAAATATTGTCGCAACTGATACAGTTGGAAGAAGACCATTTTGTCGTAAGCTATCATCAGCATGCCCAAACGGAGTGAGAAAAATCTTGGCATGATTGTCACATTAATTTTAAGCAATACCATATCGAAGATATTGTTCTCTTATATGATAGTAAATTCTTAAATCATTTTGGAAAGTTTTGAACACATTGGCTAGGACCATACCTTCATATTCATATCACTGAAGAGGGTGCAGTACAATTACATAAGTTAGATGGTACACCCTTCAAGGGGTTGGTAAATGGAATTCGGCTAAATCCTTATTAGGATAGTCGCACTTTGATTGACCGACACAAAAAGGGAAGGAAAAAGTAAAATAAATAAGAGTAGCATGTTTAGTATTGTGTCGCATATTTAGTATCGTGTTGCACGTTCAGTACTCTGTCACAAGTGTATTATTTTGTCACAAATTTATGAATGTTTTTCCAAGCATAGATTGTTGTTGCAGGGTATATGTCTGTCGCAAGAGAAGAATTCCTATCGCAAGTATATAATGTTGTCGTAGACTATAGGTATGTCACACAATAGTATTTATGTCACAAGAAGTATGTTGCCACATGATGAATTTTTGTCGCAAGTGACAGTTGGATGGAAGTTAATTTAAGGAAACTTGAGATTTCAACAACATGTTTTTTGGTCACATCTACCATTAATTCACAATAGCTACCATTCAACTGACAGGTGAAGTGATGTTTTGATTGGCAATTCCATTGAAATGATTAGAAAGATTGCTCCATGTGACAAAAAATTTCACCACCTTCTCCATTTATTATAGGACCATGTGAGTAAGTACGTTCTCGTATGTGTCAACCTACTTCATTTCTACATTGAATCTTGGTCATTCTATTGCATCAAACTGAATGAATTCTTGTATTGAACTATCTATCTACAACCATTTGAGCTGAAGTTTTTTTCTCAAAGCATGGTCATTTTTGTTTCAAGCACTAGAACTATTTAAGAATAGGGCATGGAGGCTCTATCACATGCACCTATTGACACCAATCGTAGAATTTGTTTCATAGTGAAGCATCCCGACCCATAAAAAAGAAAATGGCCTGGCTACGAAACTAGTCGCAAAAAAGTGTAACACCCTGGTTTTGACCCCGTTTGCATTAAATGTATATGATGTATATATTGTAATTAATCATGGTGTGGAGCTAAAGGCAAAAGTCCCACCATCTATTTGGTTTTGTTATGTTTCGACGATTAAAATTGTTGCTGATGGTATATCGTGATATATGGCACACACAGTTTTGGCATCATGTAAATATGCACTTTAATTAAAATGAACCCCAACCAGTTATGTCAATGCAACCATGATAAAAAGGGCATGATTTTCCTAAGGATAGGGGGGGAATTGTTAAACCTTGAGCCAATGGGGAAAATCCATGTGTCAACTACCACATTAAAAGCCCTAATGTTAGTTGGGAAGTTATTGCTGGAAGTGGTGGGGAAGGACTGTTATTCCTTGCCCACACGCCCACTCCACCAGCAGACTCTTCATCCTCATGTGGGAAAGGAATCCACTACCCATTACTCCATTCTTTCCTATCCTCATGCACAGGCAGGCATTGCTCATCCTCATGCATAGGATTCTTCATCGTTTTTCCTCACGCAGAGAGATGGGGAATGCCGTTTGTTGTCATCCACGATTCCTCTATGAAGGAGCCATTCATGATTTCTACTGTGGGTGTATGTTTTTCTTACCGATTGGTGGTCTAAGTATATGTTCCCCTGTCCAGGATAGGAGTCTGACTTTTCTTTTTCCAATTCCGGGCTGTGTATTCCCCATTGCTTCATTGTTGAGACCGAGGATATTGTTTTCCCCATGTTTTTTGCTTGCTTTGGCCTCATTTACATTTTTGAGCTGTTGTGGGTTATTATTGAGTTATTTTGGCCATGATAGGGCCAAGAATGACTCAGGGATCGATTTCCTCAGTCAAAGCTGTGAATGGCTTGGTTTTGTTGCGTTTATGCAGTGGTTGGTCTTCAGACTGTGTCGAAGTGGGAATGAAGGTTGAAGTATTCTTGATAAACCTGGTGTGTTTGGTAGCCACATAGACAGAGCTAGAGGGTTGGATTTCTTCTCCACAACTCGTGAATAGCACTAGAAGGGAGGTCAGGGCCTAAGGGACTGTGTAGTAGAGAAGGGATTGATTTCTTTGTGTTGGGTTTGTGTGGGTGTTCTAGAAGTCAGGCTAGTTCTGGTGTAGGTGTCCTTAGCTCTTTAATGGGCCCACCAGCTTAGCATTCAGCTTTTCCCAATTCCTTGATGGCCTGATAAACCCAACTGTGTTGGCTTGGATGATTTGTGTATCCTTGGCTATGTGTAAGCCTGCTTGTTCCTTATTCCTTGGGGAATCATGCTCAGTTCAGGGGTGGAAGCGTTGCTGAGAGATTAAGGAGCACGTCGGCCTATGGTTGGGTGGAACGTTGCAGTGACATAGTTGGTTGCAGAATGAATTCCTCATAAGATAAGTATTCTTGTCTATTTCATCTCTGCAATTATATTTACTTTTTAATGAATTACGATGAACATGTTGAATGCTTGAATGTATGGATTGCTTCTGCTATGTGTTAAACAATTATACATCTCTGCATTTTTTTATTTCCAAGAATTTTACTTTAGTTTATATGTATGTATATGTTCATGGGGCTAGTTTCCCGGTCGACTAACGGCATGGTAGTGTCCTCTTCATTGGTCAGAGAGCCAGGGACATTACAAAAAGGAACAAAAGCTCCACATGACGGTGAAGCATCCCAATCTGGTTCAGAATCCCTACTGCCTAGTTATATTCTACAAATGAAATATGAAGCACCAGAAGTCACTCTTGTTATGAATACCAAATATCAGTTGGTAATCCATCAATACCAACTAGAGTTCATGTGACAGCAGAAATTCTACCAAACTTGAAGAAGATGGGGTTCATAGACCATGACCTATGAAAGTTCTTCGAACTCAATATGTCGTGATATATGACCATTGTCCAAGAAAATGATGATGGACCTCTTCACTTGGTCCCAATGGAGTGGGATAGAGGACTACACAAATTTGGTTTATTATCGTTGATGCATATGCCACATTTTGGTCACACAACAGAAGTAAAAACATGCATGAAGTATTTGTTGGTTTGTTTTCATGGAGGATTCCTATGGATAGACTGATAAATATTAGTAAACATCGACCTAATAGATTACATCACATGACTTCCTCTTGTTGGGGTTGACCCAATGCCCTTATTAGCTGGAAAGGACCAAGATATAACCCTCACCAATAGTATGAAGGAAAAATATAATTTATCCATAGCTAACAGAGGATTTTCCATTGCTTCTATCAATGAAATTGTTGTTCAGTTCACTACCATATTTTTAGCTAGCAAGATAGTAAGGAATATGTGACTAAACAAGTGTACCATTAGAACAATTGTTGTGACAAAGAAGTTTGTTGCAGGCATCCAAGTGAACTGTTTAACCTATTTGTTGAACAAATTGCTAGAAGATTCCATAGATGTGCAAGAAACGGGTAATCCATTTAATTATTCATCGATTTTAATTTTGATTTCATTTGTTGCATGGGAAGATCCGTTGGACTACCAAGGGGTAGATGTACCTGTACCATGCTGAAGAGCATGATACCAGAATATTTGGTAATAGAGGGACAATCCACAATGGCAAAGGGATAACAACATTGAATTTTATTTACAAGGTGAGGCACTATGGTATTATATTAAAAAACAGGAAATAATTACAGAGGAGATCATCAAACGATTCCACAACATCATAATATTTTTTATCAGGGATCATCATATATTCCTACAGCCGCGACAAGACCCACAGAAGCAATGGTTGGCTATGCATTTCTAGTTATTTGCTGAAGAGATTGAAATAATTTTTCGGGACTGGCCCGAAGAATGGATACAACCTATCGTAAATGATTAAAAAACTATAGAAATTGAACCATGATAGGATGACACATCATAAAATATGAATGGAAATGAGTAAGGAGAAGACATCCAAAGAATTTACCCTTGTGACAACAAAGAAGATTCAAGTGATACCCCGACAAATGCAGAGGTCGGGAGAAGAGAAAATATGTAGAAAATACAAAAAGCATCATAAGAAGCGAAAGGATGACAAAACATATAGAATTGTTGGTCTTACAAATGATTACTATAATATTATATTGGATTGAATGGAAGAAGTGGAAAATGAAATATTAAAAAAGATTGATGAAAGGAAGATTGAAATGGTCAATAGCATTACAGAATTACTGTAGACTCTTTGTGTCGTAGTAAACAAAGTAAGAGGAATAGTTGGTTTGGAACCATATCCATTCGTGTAAAAAGAAAATGTTGTCCCATATCATGAGAGATTGGTCGAAATTCCTTTGACGCCATCAAACAGAAAAATTCAATTCATTTCCAATGCATTCGACTTATTTACTCCAAAACACAATTCCATGATCATGGATATTGGTCATGTGAGTCTTGATTTTTCCCTAGTACCAATGTATTTACTATATAATATTCAACATGATGCAGTAGAGTAAACAAATGCAAGATAGCATGTGGTCTTTGATGAACTAAATCACTCTAAAAATGCCATCGCATTGCTAAAGAACAAATTCAAGGACACAAAGTTAAAAGAAAAAACTTGGCAGGATGACAAGAAATGACTGGAGTAGGATGTCGCACTTACTTGCAGTGACTTCGCCGATGCAGGAATTACAAATAAGATGTTCCTAAAAGTTAGAATAATTTTACTTGGAGAGCTAGTTGGTGACCTCCACAAACAAGTCGTGAAACTGGAATCAAAGATGACTCCTAGTAAAACCCCTGAGGTAATGGAAGCTCGACAGAACGCAGTAAAGGAAAGTGCGCAAAAAATTTAGGAGGCCGAGGAACTTTTTTCCAGTGCATATGAATAGGTTTCTCAGTCATGGGAAGCCTTGATATATGATGCAGAACTGGAGTATGTAAAAAAACAACTTCATACTACATAATCATATTTTAATAAATTGAAGGTTGAATTGAAAAAATTACCGCTCATACAAAAAATGAGCAAGGTTGTTGAGTTAAAACGTTTACAGCATCAAGTATCTAGACTATTCACACAACAACAACAATGAATAGATTGTGTCCTAGACATACACATGGAATCATAGAAAGCTACCGAAACAATCCACCCAATTCATGAAAAAGTGCGAAAGAAACTGGGTGTGATAGAAGTAACAACTTCGGAACATATCATTTCCAAACTTGTGGAAAAATTGCAAAAGGTCCAGGAAGAGGTGCAATAAGACGCAGAAGCGGTAATGAATATATCTCAATATTTTTAGAGAACCTTTAACTGACATAAATTTAAGACTAAAGTGGCTCAGGATGAGATACATGTGAGTGTTGGGTGCATGTTTTCCCTAGGAAAAGATAAACAAGATTTTGTTCGGAAAGATGAAGATTTCAGTCGTAAGACGAGAAAATTCCATGATGGAAGAGGTTGTGACAAAAGAGGAGAAGATAAAGTCGAAATGAGGATTTCGACAAAGTTTTGGGTAAGAGTTAGTTAGACTAATAGTTTATTTTGGGAATAAATATTGATTGCAAACTAGGCCTATAGTGCCTATATTTAGATGTAACAAGATGTTTTGGGTGGGTAGAATAACCTGTCAACTGACAGTTGAGAATCATTGGATGGGTAAATCAAGAAATGTAAAATCGTATAAAGTCAATCCAAGATGTGTGTGGATCATCATAACACATAATGGAGAGATAGAGATAGACGAGCGAAAAAGATAGAAAGACTAAAACGTGAGAGCATGATACAAGTGAGGAATTCATTGATTGTAAAGAATATCTAAAGAAGAGTTTGGAGGTTGTGTGCGCAGACTAAAGGTGCTTAAGATATTACTCATGATAGATGAAGAGCACCTTTTTGTTTTTTCTCAGATTGGTTTCCACATTAAACATGTTTCTTTGTGTCTATGATGAATGAATGTATATCATGAATGAACTTGTTAAATGTGTTGAGCATATAGTAATATAATAATATGAAATGTTGATTAATTTGTGCTAGAATATATATTTTACCTACTCTTTATGTGTTTCGGCAGATCAATATGTTGTATCCCCTGGTATATGTATGATTCCATTCCTTGGTTTTTGTCGCATGATATGATGATGTTGTGAGTGAAATCCCCTTCCATAACTGTAAAAACCTGGTTTTGGCAGTCCCCATAAGATATCTCAGGTGAGACCTAAGCTACATCGTAGGTGTTGTCAATGGAATTATACTCTATCAGGCTGATATCTTGGGCTTTGTTGAAGAATAGGGAAATTTGAGCCCGAGTCAACCAAATAGGCGCAGACATCGCATCATTTTTCCCCTTTCAACACTTCAGTTGGTATACTTTTGTTAGTCAATTTTACTAGGTTTGATATGGATTTAAACTTATTAAATTGATATGGGCCATATACATATAGGGAGAACTTTTGGAATAAGGTGAAGGATGATGGTATTTTAATACTTACACATTTCATCAATGGGGGGGACTTAAATTTTACACTACAATCAATAGAGGTGTGGGAAGATCAAGCCGGATTGAATCCATTGGGGGATGATTTAAGGAATTTTTTCAGGATGAGAATATGATAGACATGGGAAGATACCTCTAAGTCCGTCTTGGAGGAGAAAAATGGTAGGGAAAGAGGTGATATCCAAGAGATTGGAATATTTCTTGATATTAAAAATTCTGATTGGGGGAATGGAAAGGTACAAGGCATGGGTTGAATATGATACTATTTCTAACCATTCAACATTTTTATTGGAATTAGTCCTTAATGGAACAAAGGTTTTCTATCCTTTCAAATTTAACCATTCTTGGTTAAAGGAGAATGAGTTCAAGGGGATGGTGAGAAGTGAATGGTCCAAATTGGATACATTGTCTCAAGGATCAATAATCAATATATTGGTACAAAAATTAATTATTTTGAAGAAATCAGTGATTAACTGGGAGAAGGAACGTAAACATAGTATGCAACAGGATCTCCTAAATTATGAGAAGAAAATCAAATACTATCTATATATATACAAGAGTGGCAGTTTATGACAGTTATTTAAGGAAGAATGATTGCGTTAGAATGCTATATAAGTCACATTCTAAATATGGATGAAGAAAAATAGCATCTGAAGAGCCAAGCGATATGGATCACAAAAGCGGATAACAATTAAAAAAAAATTTCATAATTTTCAAATTATAGGAGAGAACATAATTCTATATGGGATATTAAATGTGATTATGGATCCACGGTGAGAGATCCATAAGAAATAGAAGTAGACACAGTTAATTACTTTCACCATCTTTTCTCACTTCCAGGTACCACATCCATTGTTGATCAAATGAACATTATAGAGAAATTTCCCATTTTTTTCTCCGATGGAGAGGGATCTTAGGCCAGACAAGCGATCACTTTCAATGAAGTTGAATTAGTGCTGAACGGTTTTTCAAAATCCAAGAGTCCTATACCAAATGGATGGTTAGTAGAACTCTTTTTGGAATTTTTTGATATCATGGAATAGGACATCTTGAATGTGGTGGAAGAATCACGGTATATTAGCAAAGTATATGAGGGAATAAATTCAACATACGTAGATTTGATTTCCAAAGTCAATAAACCAACATCTTTCAGTGATTTTAGACCCATATCACTGTGTAATATGGTTTATAAGGTGTATCTAAAATCATTGTGAAAAGTGTCAATCCATTATTATCCAGGTATGAGAGGAGTTTGGGTTTTCAGAGAATAGACAAATCCATGATGTTGTTGGAGTAGCTCAGGATATTTTATACGACATTAAATCCAGAAATTTGTAGGAGATTATTAAAAAAATGGATTTGGTTAATTCCTATGATCGTTTGGACTGGGGTTTCCTTTTCTTGATATTGTTGCATAATAGGTTATACTTAGCATCAACTAACGGGATTATGGACTGCATTCAATCAGTAAATTATGTCGTCATGATAAATGGATATCCAACCAATTTATTCAGAGGAACCAGGTGTATTTGACAGGGATGTCCATTATGACAACTTATAGTCCTCTTGATTATTGAAGGGTTGAGTAAAATCATTGAATCTTACAAGAAAAGAGGTGATATCAGAGGTATTTGAATGTCAACTATATTTATCAGAATTACACATCTAATTCTTGTTAATGATGTGATAATATTTTGGCATGGATGCATGGAGGAATGGGGTTGTTATAAAAACATACTTGATTGTTTTAGTAGAGCACCAGTAATGCTTATAATTGAGAAGAAACCCATCTTCTTATATCACATTTTATTGGCAAGTGAATTGGAAAGGTTCAAGAATATGTTTTCCATGTGAGTTCAGAGATGTTGAGGATGGTGATAAATACATGGGTTATTCGTTAAAACCAAACAAATACACAATCAACCATCGGTATTGGATGGTAAATAAATTTGAAGTTCGCATTAACCATTGGTGTTTAAAATGGCTATTGATGGGTATAAGACTAGTTTTGATCAATTCATTTTTATCAAACATCCCAGATTACTAAATTTCTTTATGCAAGGTACCTAGATCCATATTATATACTATAAATCATAAAATTTTCAAGTTTTTATGGTCTGGATCCTTGGAAAAATCAACATACCACTTAGTCAGATGGGATGTTATTTCTAGGCCAAAAGAACTAGGTGGTTAGAGTATTAGAGACATTTTCAAAGCAGTAAGAGCACTATCTATTATGGTGTGCATTATATGTGAATATGCTATGGCATAGTGTTATCATGGCCAAGTATTTTATAAACATCAATATTGAGAAGTGGATTAGAATGCCTGTCAAACCCATCAAAGGTGTTTCAAAAATATGGAGTGGGATTACTTCATCCATCAATATCATGGGTAACTCACTAGCTTGGATACCTAGAAATGGATGGTCTATACATGTTAGTTTGGACCCTATTAGAGGGGTCCTGATAATTTCAGGTTATCTACAGAACGTCTTCAATGCAATCATTCTCAAGGAATATCACTGCTAGTACATTTCATGAAGGAACGAGATAATGGATATATAGGAAATGAATGGATGAACTTAGGATATCTAGGTTCGACTAGAAACTATGGAATTGAATGTAGTCAATATATATATGGTTTTAAAAGAGGGGAAATAAGATTGATAGGATATTAAGGCCAACTATCACGGACGTGGAACAAAATTTTGGGAACCATTATGAATCATGATGCATATGATGCCCAATGGCATAACCATTATTTTTCTACATATTGGTGGCATACAACAGTATGGAAATGAAAACTACCTTCAAAATATAAAATATTTTTTTGGTTATCATTGAGGAATAACATCTTGACATGAGACATTCTTGTTAGGCATGGATTTAGTTGACTTAGGATATCGTTAGTGTGCAACAAAGGAGAAGAAACAGTAAACCATATATTCATAGTTTGCAAGTTTACACAACATATCTAGAGATTCTTACAACTCAAATTATCACTGGATAATGGTTGGAATGGTGAGACATTGATTAGTTGCACAAATTCATGTGTGTCAAAAATCATAGACAAGAAAGAGATACCTACAATTGTAAGTTGGAAGGTATGGAAAAACTACAATCGACTAATTTTTATGGTATTAAACAGTGTGTTGATGTAATCTGCAGGAAAATATTAGGCTCAATTCATGGGAACCCTATGTCGATGGATAGCAAATTGAAAAACATACATAGTATGCCTATTATTCCTCCAAATGGTTGGATGTTATTTTAACGACGCTTCACAAGTGGAGGACACATATGGGGGATCCGGAGCCATAATTTTCTTAAATGATCAGGTAAACTATAAACTTAAGTTGAATTATTGAGACAACATGAATACCATATCATATTTGATAGCTCTCTGGATGTTATTATTTTGTGCAAATAATTTTGGTATATCAGAGATGAGAATTTTGGGTGATTCAAAAATTGTTATAGATTGGGTAAATGGTAAATGCTCACTTCAAGTAGTTCAACTTGGTAGCTGGATGCATAAAATCAAAGACCTGATACACTCTTTTACCCATATTATTTTTGAATGCATATATAGGGAATTCAACAAAGAAGCATATAGCTTATTGAAGGCTACATTAAATGGTTAGGAGGGTTATATAAAGTACAAACTATCTAAGAACTCCTCCTTGCATGAAAAGGGGTAAATTCATATATATTTACAACCAGTGGGGATCATACTCTCTAGAGTCAAGATGCCTAGGAATTCATCTTCCCAACAATCAATGGAGAAAATTATGGAAGTTTAGATTTATATCAGCAGGAAATATAAAATGAAACAATTCTTCATATATCTTTTTTGATAACATTTTTGGATTTTTTTTATCCTCACAAGGTTTCCATGAAGACACATATTGGATATTCAATAACTTATTGAATATGAAGGACATCGTATAGATAGATTTTCAATTAGCCTTACTTATGTACACATTTTTAATATTTCCATTTCATGTATAACGTATTGGACTATTTCATGGTTTTTATATACCCTAGACTAGATATGGACTATGATTTTCTTTTTTGTTGATGGATCACCTCACAAACTATTTGGGGGATCCTGATTGTACTATAATAGATTATGTAAGTCTTGACCAGATGGAAATATAATTTTAATATAAAATATAGTTTTTTAGTTATAAAAAAACATGATCATCCTGTCGCCTCTCATTAGATCTGCATCTATATAAATTTTGATTACGACATAAGCCACACATATCCAATTTAATTTTATCCTACTTAACCACTATAATCATTTACTTAGCTATTGAAGTGAATTCAAAGACGGGTTAAGAATGATTTTAAATCTTAAACTAAAATAATACAAAAATTAAAATCATAAGGAAAAAATTATAGAATTTGTTACAACATGTCGAGGAGAGGGATATAACTAGTTTTGATTATAATAGCGGAGTTAAAATGATTTTCCACGAATCTATATTATCTCTCAATTTTAGAAAAATTAGAATGTTTCATAGATGTTGATATTAGAAGGATTAAATTTCAATAGTTCTTATGATAAATGTAGGTAAATTGAATTTTATTGAAGGGAATCTTTTGGGATTTTTTTCATTTGGTGTGCTAGTAAAGGAACTAGTGTTTCCATGTGAAATTTTCTCATCGTAGTTACAACTTATCAGCAAATCCATTTGGTAAAGTTCACCATTGATCCTAACCTACAAGTTCATGGAAAGTAGGCTATGGGGTGAGATTTAGAGTTGTTGGGGTCATACTGGAGCATATGCGGCTAGAGTTGTGGTAGATGGAGCGTCAAATGAAGGGTCCCTCCTTGACTAGAGGCCATGTAAAGCAATATATTGGTTTGTTATTTCTGGTGATAGTTTCACTAGTAGAGTCTATGATTGTTGGAATAACTAAATACTGAAAGAGTGAAGGAGTTTTAACAATTGTGGGGATTGATGGATTGAGTTTTTCCCCTCATTAGAAAAGGTAAAAATGCACAAAGAACAATTGTGTTGTGCTTCAAAGGAGATCTCAATGACTTATATTATAGTTCAGGATTAGATGGGGACTTTGCAGCATCAACTCTAGCCCATTGAGGAGCGACAAGAGAAGAATACAATTAGTAGGAACACAATTCCCATGGCATGGATAACTATCTAAACCATGTGGTCAATTTCAATGAGATCTAGGTGCAAGATGACCAACTAGTAGTCTTGCATGATGTTGTATTGGAAAACAAAACTTTAAGATAATTTTACCTAGGTAAGAAATCTTCTTCTTTAGGCCTACAATAGTTATAATCATTTTCCAATTCAAAGTGGGAGGTTGTCTAATAAATACAGCCTTTAGGGTAGGATACTGAGAAAACTCAATCCTTCATCATTAGGGCTTCAATTTTGTTATGAAAATGAAGGAGCTACAAACATTCAAATAGTTTCAAACCTAGACTCTAAAATTAGCACCGTAGTTGGCCCCTTCGTTTAAAAAGAAAGCACAAAAACCAAACCCAAGTGAATAGCAATAACACTTATGCCACTCTATGAAATTTCAAACTACATCTTATGTTAGCTAAGTCACCAAGGTCAAAGCTCCAAGAGCATATAAATTATAACAAAATCACACTAACCCTATTCTACTAGCATAAAAATCATAATGCTTAAGTGAAAACAAATTGATAATAATATTTAATCCGATGTATTGTATTTTGATAATGACTAATTTGTTTATCAGATTTGATCGTGACTTTCATGGTTAGGAGCTTCCATGTCGGATAAAAAGGCATGATCCCTTTTCACCATCATGACATAAGCCCCATTTGCATCATGCCTTATGGCCAATATTGCAAAATGAGTTTGGAAGACATAAGAATTGGTACAAAATACACAAGGTTAGCATGAAGATGAATAAGCTAGTTTAATCATATAATTTGATATATATTATAATAATAAGCACTACGAGTTGACACATATTTGATATAAATATTCACTCATGCATGCGTAGATATACACCTACATATATAATTCTATAATGTGATTGAACATAGTTTCCCAAAAAAAACATGATAATATATAATCAATTCTAAGACATTATCATGAAAATGAGATAGGAAAACTATTGTTTTCTTTATTATTTTGTAATGTTCTTCGTAATCAATAGCTTAACTTTTTACACACCCCTTTTAGCATCATAGCCTCAACCAAAAAGACAAAATGTCTAACATGCTTTTCACATAAAGAAAAAGATGTTCGGTATGGTCCACAAGAATCAATTGTAGATTACTTGAAATATTCTCACATTGGAGCTAGACCTTTTCTGACTAAAATAAGTCTAAATTTTTTTAAAAAAATTAAATAATTAAATGTTTATGGAACGTTAGTTGAATTATGTTTGAAAACTTATCAAATCTCCACCGTTAACAAAAGAGACAAAATCTAAGTTTTTTCTTTATTAAAATAATTTAATACTCACCATCAAAAGACAAACACGTTATTTGGAATACGAGTGAACGAGGGATTACATAAATGTATTTGCCATACTCTCATATGTCTTTCTTATTGTCTTTTCATGTTTAATAATGCTGAATTGTTTGACTTTAATCCAACTAATTTCCATGGTCTTCCCTCTCTTCTCATTCATGAATAGGTTCAGAAGACATTATGATTATGCTCTGCCATATGGTGCCAACTAAGGAATGTTCGACATCCTTCGATTGTGCAATAATTTTATTAGTATAATAAAAATATTATTTTGAGAAGAAAAAAGTTAGAAGAAAGAGATTTAGTAATGTTTGTGTTGTGTTGTAGGATGTCAAATGAAGAATGTTGAAAGTTGGACATTCTTATAATATGGTAGAGTATATTAATAAATTATTTATTTTTTATAAAAAATAAAAAAAAAAATTAAATAATTATATTAAAATATTATAAAATTTTAATTTAAAAAAATAATAAAAATATAAAATTAATATATGGTATTTTTTGGTCAATGCGTACGAGAGAGTATTAAATTGAAGAAAAGTTTTTATAAAATGAAAGTGAGATATATTTAAATATAAAATATTTTATAATAAATTTTATATATTTGAAATCTTTTAAGTATTAAATTTATAAAAAATATTGTATAATTTAGTATATTTGATTATAGGTTTTATAGAAAAAAGAAAATATAGAATAAATGATTGATTAAGTATGATATTGTTAGGAAGGTTATTAACTTTGTCCATATCATTTAATTTAAGAATCATGATATATTGAGACTTATAAGTTATTAAACACTTTCTTGATATAAGAATTATAGTATATTAAGATTTATATACAGAGGGTTAAATAATTTATGTTTTTTATTTTTTATGGAGAAGAATCATTGGAATCTTAGTTGATAATCTTTTGTTAAAAGTGTAATTTTAATCCATGAAATTAGTATTTTTAATATTACTAATTCACTCAATTTATTTTTTAACTATTACATAAAGAAATACTTTGAGCATAACATGTTGCCAACTACATTTATTTGGGTGAGGAGTATCACAACCAACGCTCCCAACTACCTGCTCTGTTGACTAATACACTCATATTATACTATGTCTTTCATCAATCCAAAATTATAATTATTATTCAATTTCAAATAAAAATTACTTTTTTTCCTTCTCATTATTCAATTAATAAAGCATTTAAATGTTTTTAATATAAATATTTTTAACTAAAATATAAAAACATCTCACGAAAAAAAATCAAACTTTGATTAAAGAATTCAAAAATATTTATTATAAAAAAACACTAGATTTTCACATTGCAAATGAGTAACACTTAGCTTACATCATTGTGTGGCTTTAATTCTTTTTACTCATAACAAATAATAAAACTTAGGCTAAATGTTGATGCGCGCGTGCACACACACATATATATAATTGAAATAACGGTTTAGTGCTGTATAAAAGTAATGCTAAATGTTGATGCACATAAAGATAGAAATATATTTATATATATTGAAAGAAAGGTTTATCATATACATTATTGTTATATTTTTTAAACAAAAAATTCATAATATATTAAGAAAGAAAAAATTCTAATATATTAAGAAAGAAGATATTACATGTTTTATATGCTATAATGCATTTTCAATTACAATATTTGTGACTTTCTTCTTAAGAAACTTATACAAGTAAATTTATACTTATCTTTAAGGATTTATAACTACATTCTATCCTCCTAATATAATAAACAATAAAAGCTTAAACAATTTCAAGCAAAATTCGAAATTTCTAAGAGCATTCTATCCTCCTAATATAATCAAGAGAAAAAAACTTCAAAAGTTTCAAGCAAAATTCAAAATTGTCTTAAGAGAGACTCTCCATTTTGTATAATGTTCCATTCTCCTTTCTAATCAACATATAAAATCTTCAAAAGTTTCAAACAAAATTCAAAATTGGTTTAGGAGAGACTTCAATTTTGCATAATGTTTCATTCTCCTTTCTGTATCAGGACACCTTCTTTTAAGAAGCCATCTCCCTTCATGTTATGTTCTCTATACATGTGCTTGAAATTTATCTCTTCAAAAGTGTCTTTGATTTTATTATTTCCTCCATGAAAGCAGGTAGCAACATATTATGACATGTGCTTATCTTACTCACCCAATTAATAATAACATTGGAATCTCCATCAACTTTCAAATTAGTTAAACCTTTGCTCTTTGCTAACCTAAGTAATAACCATAAAGTTGATAACCTTGCATAATTGTTAGTACCATTACCCAGTATGGCTTTAAAAGCAACTGATTTTGTCTCCACGATTCATATTATACCTCCACCTCCACAAAGGCCTCTTAGACATTATGCTTCTCAATCAAAGAAAGCTTGAGGATATTCTTTTATATCCATTGAGTTTACACACTTGGATTTCTTTTTAGTAACTGCTTGAGGGGTAAAACAAGCATGTTTTTAATATGAGCCACACAGAGGAAAGACAAATCATCTTTATCTTCAAATATACTTTTATTCCTCGTCATCTAAACACACCAAGCTAGGAGAGATCTATACTCTTCAGTTAACTTGTTGTTGCACCAATTCTGAAAACATTCTTCCATCGAATTTCCTATCCAACAGGTAAATATTCCTATAGGAATATTCAATTCCTTCCATACTTTTTTAACAAATATACAATCCTTAGCAATGTGGAAATGATTTTCCTCAGCCTCTTTTCACAAGTAGCATTTGTTCAGTCCAAACCAATTTCTTCTTTCCAATTGGTCCAAGCTGAGGGATTTATTTGATAGAACAAGCCACAAAAATATGTTTTCCTTCAATTCATAGTTGAATGACCAGATTTGATTCCACCACCATTTATGCACTATACCATAGAGTTCCTTTCCCATGATTACTTTATAACCATCCTTTGGCGTATAAATTCTATTGTTCTCTCATGACTAGATTAACTTGTCATTGTAGATAAATATTTTAATATGGTCAGACCTCATATTTCCAATAAAGGCTTCCTACATACATATGTCTTCTCCTCTAAAACCCAACTGGTTAACATCCATCCAATCTTGGCGCCACTACTCATTATAGTTGGGAAGACTAATATTTCTAAGCATGATATATAAATATTACAAATATGATAATTATGTAAAAATAATGATAACATTATCATATATATACAGAGAGAGAAAACTCAATTTAAATGGCATTAAATTTATAAATAAAAAAATAGTTTTTTTTGTTAATTTTGATCAGATATACCTTATATATATATATATAGCCTTAAATCTTATTTGATTAAATAAGATTATAATTAATCTAAATTCATTTTAAATTGCAATAAATTTATAAATAAGAAATTAGTCACTCTATTTTATTTGATTAAATGATATTACGAATAACTTAAATTCATATTAATTGATGGTAAATTTATAAATAAAAAAATTGATCTGTGCTACATTTGATTATAGGTACGATTTTTATTCTTTAAAATTTAAAACTATTTTTTATGACGATGATGATGGTTAAAGCCTACTAAGACCAACTTGATCTGATGGTTAAAGCCTACTAAGACCAACTTGATCTATCGTACCTTAAGAGAAATGACAAGAAATGAATTATTTGGCTTGCTATAAAAATTTATTCCTATGCTCAAAAATATTAGAGAGAAATGTTTCTTGGTCACTGTAGCTTTTACATTTTACAAGGTTAGGAAGCTTTGTATTGTAGCAAAGATTATGAAACTGTGATCTAATACAGGTGTATGTGGGCTAGTCTAAGAGAAAGTAAATTTTATCCTCAACACTCATGGTCTCATAGAGATGTCGAATCCTTTCAACTCATAGTGTTTTAGGAATTTTCCAGTGCCTTGTTTCACTATGCATCTTATGAGAATTTGTTCTTATCTTAGCTATATTAATTTTCTTCTTGAAACCAGTTAGGGTTGATGACCTCCTTATAGTATCTTAATTTTGTTTAGATTCTAAATATTTTTACCCCACGTTTTCTCTTTAAACTTCTAGATGCGACAATATTTTTAATGTTATTGATATTTTGCAAGGTGATATTTTCATCAATCCCTCAATGATTTAACCAAGCCATGACATATTTATACCATCCTCTCTTGAGTCGCAACTAGTATTGATTGGATTTTAAAGAGATTTTAGGAATCCTATGGTCTCCCATGTTATTTATGCTATACTTGTACATCATGTATATATTCATAGCAATTATTTCGATGGGGGGGAGACCCACTATTATTAGGATAATAGGGTACAATGTATTAGTTTTAATTTTGAGGTTATACGTTATAAAATGCTTCCCTATTTGCTCAATATTTCTCTAGGACTCCTTGAAGATTCTACAACCCCAAACTTTACAATAATACAAGATAACAGGAGTGCCGACAGTCTCAAAATTAACTTCTTTTTATTCCATGACATAAGTTTTGTTGTCTTACAATTGTTTTCAAGACCAAAATAAGCTTTCCATCTTCCTTTAATTATTTTCCCAATGCTATAGTTCTAGTTAAGCTTGTGATGAATATCAATTCTGAGATATTTATCAGGAGAAACTTCCACTCACTTATTATTGTCATAATCATAAACAAAATTAGTGTAAGTGACCTTCTTGGATTTGATAATCATAACCTTTTTTCTTGTTAACAATCATACCCATATTAGAGCAGAAATATTTAAGAATTCTTAATTGTTTATCAAGATCAAACAGACACCTTGTCATAAGTACTATATGATCAACATAAAGAAGGAGGATGATGACTATTCTATATAAGGTCGTTCCAACACAAATTTATTCTTCTAAATATATATCTTGTGTTGTTATTCCTTCCCCATAATGAGTTCTACATGGACTCCAGTTGAGAATCCGAACCATTGTGAGCATAAGTACGTGTATTGTTCATTAGTGAGTAAAAAAGTGTCTAGTATTTCTTGGAATTCCAGTACTGAGTCTCAAACTAGTCCACTGAGATTTAAACAAACCTAGACAACAATATGCGCAACTATGACATAAATTGATTATTATTTGAATTTTCAGTGAAAAACTTTTTTTATGTAAATATATTACAATTTAACTCTGTATTTATGGCATTTTTTAAGCATCTTAGCTTGAGATGTTTTAAGCATTCACAAGAATAAAACAATATTTGATAAATATTTTTGGTTTTGAAATATTTGAAGTTTAGATGAGTTATTCAGTATTATAAAGATAAAAAAGTTAGTGGAAACTATCTTCACTATAACCTTGAAGATAACTTATGTTGCTCTAGTCAATTTCCATTTATAAATATAATCTAAGAAAAACCGTGATAGTAAGAACTGTGTAGTTAAAAATTCTAACTTTCTTTTCTTTCTAAAACTTCTACTTCAACAAGTTTGGTATGACTTAGACAAAAAAAAATACGATCAAATTAACTTCAATGGATTAACTTGGCTAGTCTACTTTGACACTTTTCACTTCAATGGTTTTACTTCGAAAATTTTTATTTCAACTCAGTTGAATCCGATGGGTTCTTACTTTGACCAATTTACTTCGATGAGTTTTACCGCAATGGGCTTATACACCGACTGAATTGACTTCAACAAATTTTCTTCAACTAAATTAACTCGACAACTTTTACTAACTTTGACTTCCATCAACCAGTTTACCTCGACGGGTTTCATTTCGACAAGGCTCGACTTTTACAGACTTAAATCAAATACCTTATGACACTGACAAGTTTATTTCAACCGTTTTGCAGACTTATTCCTCGATCACTTTTGATTTCAATCAATTTTTAGCTGTGACCAACTTTCACTTTTACAAACCTATAATATAAAAAGGTTATATTGGTATATAAGGTATATTATTCACTTTGACGTGAAAGAATCATTTTTATCTTACAGTTGGTTAAATTAAATTTGAATCGACTATAATATGACAAGCTAACTATACCAAAATATTAAAATGAGATTTGTGTTGAAATTACTCGGTGGTTAAAACTAGACTTTTACATAGTGTAATATGAAGGAATCTTGATTTATTTTACTAATTGTAAATGTTAAAACCATACACACAAGTAATTCTGGAGAATATGTGCGACATAAATATCCTTGAGAATAAACACGTAAAAACTATAGACTTATATATTACCCAACAAAATAGACAACTATGGCTGCATACATAGACTTCGAAATCTATTTTGATTTTTCACCATTTATAGAACTTGGGATCTTAATACATTCCAAACCACGAGCTTTTTATCTCGACCACTTAAAAGAATTCTTCGTATTCTCCTTTCTCTCTCACTCTATTCTTCTCCCAAAGAATTTGTTTTTCATTCTTCTTCAATTATTTATACAAAAAATTAATTTCAACTTCTCTTGGAAGCTACCAAATACCATTAAAGAATGTAATTAATTCATTATTGTAAATCTACTAAACATTTTTTACTCATCCAACAACAAAAAAACATGGTAGAATAAATACAAGAAAGTGTGCATCATACTACTGACAGATTTACTAATAGTTTTGTACATCTACGGACTCTGTTTGGGTTAGCTGGGATTTGATGGTCATCAGCCCGTAATTAATTTTCTCCAACACTCCCCCTTAATTATGAGCAGATGGGGATCACTAAAACAATTTTTTACAAAATGTTTCATACATGGAACTTTCTATGTGCATGACATAATTCATTGTGTAGAATTTGTGATTCCTAAACAACTTCACAAATACTGGAATGTGTCCCTTGGCAATGATTTTGTAAATATATATGTCAGTTGATCTTCATACCTGCAAAATTCTAAGAAGATTTCTTTGTTATTTACCAATTCTCTTATAAAATGATACCTTGTTTCGATGTGTTTGGTTCTCTTATGGAACACAGGGTTCTTCGACAGTGCAATGGCTGAACTATTCTCACAGTAAATAGTTATTGGTTCTTGCTGGCTCTGTGAAGGGTCTCTTAACATCGTCCGCATCCAAACAATTTGACATGTAACACTTGTAGTTGCAACATACTTTTCTTCTGCTGAAGAAAGAGTCACAATGGGTTGTTTCTTTGAACCCGATGATATAACACCTATGCCAAAATGAAATGTGTATCCAGATTTGTTTTTCCTATCATCTATGTTGCTTTCATTGTCACTTTTTGAGTTCGAATACAAAATACCAAGTTCCTTTGTTCCACTTACATACCTTGAAATTGTCTTACCTTCTTTCCAATGAGAGTATTTTGGTGACTCCAAAAACTTTAATATTAGACTTAATCCATAAATTATTTCTATCATTGTCACAGTTAAATACATAAGCATTTCTACCATCCTTTTAAATAGCATAGGATCTACATTTGATCCATCATCATCCTTGCTCAATTTTAAAAATGTTATTAGTAGTGTTTGGGATGCCTTGCAATTAGACATATTGAATCTTCTTAAAAATGTGTTTTCATACTTCAATTGTGATATAAATATACCACATTCAGACTGTTGGACTTCAATGTCCAGAAAAAACTTCATAAGCACCAAATCAGTCATTTCAAACTCACTTTCCATGACTAGTCTAAATTTTTTTATCCCAAAATCACAAGTAAAAAATAAATCATTTAGATACATGAATACAATAACATGTTACCTTGCTAATTAAATTTGGTGCACAACGTCGTTTCACTTTCACATTGGTGAAATCCACTTTGAATGAGGTAGGAATCAATTAAGCTCTACGAAGCTATAGGAGCTCGCTTCAAACCATAGAGTTCCTTTTTCAGCTTGTATACTTTGTGCTCTTGTCCTAGAACTTCATAGCCTTATGGTTGTTCCACATATACTTCCTCCTCCAAATAGCCATTCAAAAATGCGAATTTAATGTCCATTTGGTAAGCATGCCATTTTTTTGTGTAGCAATGGCCCAAAATATTCTAACTATGTCCATTCGTGCAACAAGTGCAAATGTTTCATTAAATTCTATACCAAGTTGTTGTGTAAACCCTATTGCAACCAATCTTTCATCATGCTTCTACACATTCCCATTAGCATCTTGCTTGGTATTATAAATCAATTTGACATTGATTACATCCTTATATTTTGGCACATCTGTTGGATCCCATGTTTGGTTTTTCTCAATGCATTATGTTTCTCCATTCGTGGATTGTTCCCATACTTAATCTTTGACAACTTTCTCAAATGTTAGAGGATCCACAACAGGATTTGAACCCAAAATCCGACGACAGAATCTGATGACATCTGATGCAACATACGGATGTGTCTGATTGCAATGATGAAAAGTACTGTACCTTCCGAATTATTTAAGTGCCGTCGAATTTTCGACTTTGTTAGAATAGGTTTTTCGACGAAGGTATTGTCGTCGGTTATGCAGCGGTGTCATTTCGTATTTGCAATGGACATATCGATGACACTGTCATCGTATATCCGACAAAAGAGTGTCGAATATGCAACGATGATGTCATCAGATATCCAACAATAGGGTGCCGTATTTTTGACATGTACAGGCTATTTTTTGAAATAATATAAAGACATATTTCAAAAAGTTTGACCCATATTTCCAACAGTAACTATGTTCACATCGTCGGATATTCAAAGACTATGCAATTATAAATTTAAACATTTTTAAACATTTTGACATGTTTTTTATAGAATCGATGGACGAGTTGCAAAAATTATTTATTCCTCGACGAACGGTTTCAGGAATTGTTTTATTCTTCAATGGGCGTTTGCGGGAAAAATGTTTTCTTCGATAGACAATTTGAGGGGACTTTTTTATTCTTCGACAAACCTCCGTTTGAGAAAATTGTGATGCATGGAAATTGATTTTTTAATATTATCGATAGTATTCATTCACAAAGTTTTTGACAAAATATCAAATAGAAATATTCCTGATCTAAATGAAAACAATCCACAATTGCTTGCTAGACTATGGGATGTAGCGAAAAGAAGGGGTGACAGCAAATGTTATTGTCCATGTACTCAATGTAGGGGATTTAAGAGGAGAAGAATATTGATCTCAACAGCCACAAAACATTGTAGGGGACATGGACACACTGAGGGGAAAAATGAATATCATCCATTTGTAGGTTTATCATTATAAAGTTTTTTATATTCTTTGCTTTGGTAAATGCATGTATTATTTTAATATTTCCTATATTAATATATATCTATTGATGTTTCCATGTATTTATAAAGGAAAGACACCATACCACATATCATCCAAAGGAAGTGCTTTCAGAACAAGTTCCAGATTAGGATCATGGAGCGTCTATGTTCAATGGAGAAAAAGTGAATGATCATACTAAGCAAGATGATCATACTGATAGCGTAGTTCAAGATGATGGTACAAATACATTGATCCATGATTCATTTAATGTTATAATGGATGATGGCGATGACGATGATAATGAAAATGATGATGAATTTGATGATGTTCATGATATACCTCTTCTTGATAAGGCATATGAACCCCTTTATGAAGGCTCCAAAACAAATATTCTCTCTGCTATATTGTTGATAATGAACTTGAAGGTTATGAATGGTCTTTCAAACATATCAATCACATGGATGCTATGGTATGTAAAATTATCCATCACATATATAGGATCGTGATAAATTTTATTTGTATTCCTATGATAATTGTATTGTTAACTCATTATTGATCATCGTACAGATGAAGTGTGTTTCGTTAATATTATTTATTTATTAAATTAACTATTTTTTTTTACTATAGCTTGATAGCTGAATTTTTGTTACCACCATCAAATATTTTACCTCGCACATATCGAGATTTATATTCCATCATGAAAGAGATTGGAATGCATTATGAAGCAATTCATGCATGCCCCGATGACCATGTTATATATTATAATCAGCATGAATTTGCAATAGAATGTCTGGAATGTCATATAAGTAGATATCGACCAGATAAAGTAACAAAAAGGGTGCCTCAGAAGGTTCTTTGTTATATTCCCATCATTCCATGTTTGCAATGACTGTTCAAGTGCAAAAACATAGTGCAATTTATGGATTACCATGCCAGAAACAAAATTCAAGATGATGTTATTTGAATGCCTGTAGATGGTTCTACTTTTAGATATATGGAAGAAAAATGGCCTCACTTTAAAGAAGAACCACGTAATCTTAGGATTTATTTGGCAGCAGATGGTGTTAATCCATTTGCACAGATGAAATCCATTTACACGATGTGGCCTATTTTTTTATCAACAATAACATTCCTCCATGGTTGTCAATAAAGAGGGAGCACATAATGTTGTCGATGATTATTCCAGGTATTTTGTGTCTACAACTGTTTTATTTCTAATGTAGTTGTGGCATCTCATTTGTCATATCATGTTTCCTAATTTCATATATATATATATATATATATATTTTACTCTTGTGCATGGTTTATATATCTTAATGGTTCTCATAATTATATTTTTTATGTGTACTTCAAATCAATCAGGTAAGTTCCAAGTCAAATATATGAATGTATATATCGAACCTCTTATATATGAGCTACTGAAGTTATGGAATGACATCACTATGTATGATGTATCTAGACCAATACGACAAAGGCAATTTCAATTCCATGCAATGGTTGTATGGACAATACACGATGCCCTTGGGTTAACTTCATTTTTTGGTTTGTATTTTTAAGTTCCACTTTAATTTCATTTAATTATATAAAGTAGTTAATATAGTTTATATATAATTATAATTGACATAGATATTCCATATCTATATAGTGTAGTTCTTCAAACAAAGGGAAAATTTGCATGTCCAGTTTGTGGTCCTAAGATAAAATATCGTCGCTCAAAAAGCTTAAGAAAGGAGGTGTTTAATGAGTATAGGCATTTCCTCTCTAAGAATCACAGGTATAGAACAACCAAAAAAATATTTTCAATGGGAAGCAAGAGACTGCATTAAAACCATGGAGAATGACACCTCACCTTTGGAAGATGCAATACAATAGAAATCGTCATCATGGTAGGTCTGGATCATCGTATATGAATTGTCACATGTATTTAATTTTTATTGTTAGTTGTTTATTGTAGTGGCCATATTTGATTTATGATGTAATTTATTTATAAACTAATATTCATGATGTCCATCATGATCATGAAGGAATTAATGGGCTTCCACGAGGAATGAAAAGTTATCCTATACAATTCAGCAAGTTTCCCTACTATGAGCACCTACAAATTGCTCATTTGTTTGATACAATGCATATTGGAAAGAATGTGATTGAAACATTATGGTGACTACTAGAGCTAAGGAGGGAGAAAGATAAAATTGTGAAATCTTGCAAAGACATTCAATAAAGAAACCATGCAATCAAAGACGTCATCCAATTTCATAGCAACAGAGACCAAGTTAATATAAACTCAATTCCATGGATGTTTACGGAGAAGCAAAGCAATGTTGTCAAAGAAGTAATGTGGAAAATTAAATTTCCCACTGGAATTTGTGTGAAATTGAAGAATATCATAACAAAAAAGGTGATTTTATGTGGGTCAAAACAAATGATTGGCACGTCTTCATCAAGGTAATTATTATTGTTATTTCCATATAATTTTCTTTTTTTTCCATTTAATTGCATTTTTTTTTCTTGTTTCTATACTATTTGTTTAAATAAATAAGTGGTTTGTATATTGATATAGTATGTTCTACCTCTCTCTCTCTCGGAAAAATTCGACAACAATGTCAAACAAGTTATATATAATCTTGGTAAATAAATGAGGTAACTAGAGATTAGTTGCTTGTGCTTAGTGTTTCTTTAATCCTCCGTACAATTTATATTTATTTTTTGTGCACTATTTCATGATATGTAATTTAATTTTTTTTTTGTTAAATATCATTATTGGTTTGCGTCACATATAGGTGGTTGACATCTAAAGAAATCCATAAAGAAGATATAAAGTATCAGAGGAGAGAAATTCCTCGTCTCATGTGTGAAATGCAAAAGCATATACCTTCAGCATTTTTCAATGCACGGGAACACTACCTCATACACCAAGTTGAGGATATTGAGTTGTGTGGACTTGTGCACTCAAGGTCCATGTGGATAGTTGAGAGGCACTTGAAATTTATGAAGGGTTTGGTGAGATAATGAACACATGTTGAGGGTTCTATGATGGGAGGATATAGGGTATACCAAAACATGTTATATCTTAGTGAATATCTTCCTAATTTATCATCAAAGCTCAACTTATGTCACATTTGTGATATGGAATCCAATAACAAATTCGAAAGGGAGCAACTGAAGAGGAAAGGTAGATCGAGGAAGTTGAAAGGTAATTATTAGCTAGAGGATGTTTATTATATCATTCATATTACAATTTCATTTTCTAGTTATTGCATCAATTAAGAGCATATACTTTGTTCAGGAAATTTACATATGTTTTTCACTTTAATGATTATTGTCATCAAGCAGTTGGTCAAGAATGGGATGCAATTCATTTATACATCGCAAACAATATTGACTGGATGAAGGTAGGGATTGAACGATGTGAACAAGCGGGTCATGGAATATCATGGGAAGGTGTGTCTTCATTGGTAAAAGCAGCACATCGCAATGGACATAGAAATATTATAGAAAGGGAAATCGATTTAACATATGGTTTAAAAGATAAAATGGAAAGCATATTAATCAACCACTCTAAATATTTTATTTTGCAAATTACATTTTGACGTACAAGTTGTTCTTTTCCATGTATTGTTGCATAACTATTGAATCTTGTGTAATGTTTTCGTGTATTGCTTGTTGCAGGTAAAACACCATAAGGATATGGTCTGCAATGGTTGTAGATATCGCATCAAAAAATTGGATGACACAAAGAAAAAATCACATTGTGGGATATCTACAATCTTTGAGGTGACCGATGTTTCATCTAGAAGTGATAGACATTCAGAATTCTTAGAAAATCGATACTATGGGTATTTGGAAGATATTCTATAGTGTGACTTTAAATCCTTCAAGGTAGTTCTATTCATTGTCAAATGGTACAAGTTATGATTGAATCAATGTGATCCTAATAGAACTATTATTGAACATGATAATGGATTTACCATGGTAAATACGAGGTTGTTTGAGCCAGGAACAGAGCCCTATGTTCTTCCAAGCCAATGTGAATAGGTATTTTACTTGGAAGTTCCATGTAAAGTGGGTTGGTCATTTGTTGTGAGACACGATCCAAGGGGAAGGATGGTAAAGTATAACCTAGAAGATGGTAATGAAGAGGGTGCTCTAGAATAAGAAGACGATGATGAAGAGCATGATCAACATGAGTTAGATGATGATGATGATCCAACAGAAGATGTTGAAGAATTAGTTGAATCAGATGATGTAGCAGACAATGCCCATGAATATTATACCGACAACGACATGATGAGTGTAATTGAATTAGATGATGATGATGATATGGCCAATCCTTACAATGTTGACTCTGGATATAATGATATGGATGATGACTTGGATGAAGAAGACGATGAAATATATTGAAAGGTAAATATTTAATTAGACCTCTTATTTTATCTTTCTTTTTTTTTGAAAGAGGTACTAACATCATCATCAGCATCATCATCAAGATCATCATGTTGATCATCATCGTAACTATGATCATCATCATCATCGTCATCATTGGCACCATCATCATCATTATCATCATCATCAAGAGCATCATCATCATCACCATCATAATCATCATTATCATCATCATTGTCGTCGTCATCATGATGATGATAATCATCATCGTCAACATCAACAACATCATCATCATCTTCGTCTTCATCATCTTCATCATCATCATCTTCATTGTCATCGTCATCTTCATCATCGTCATCATTACAATGATGTTCAGCATCATCATCTTCATCATCGTTATGTTCATCATCATCATCACCATCATCACCATCATCATCATCGTCTTCATTGTCATCATTGTCTTCATCATCATCATCATCATCATCTTCATCATCATCATCGTCATCATCTTCATCCTTGTGATAATCATCATCATGATCAACATCATCATCATCATAAATGATGTTCATTATCATTGTCTTCATCATCATCATGATGATCAAGATGGCCATCATTATCATCATCGTCGTCGTCGTCGTCTCTATCATCATCATTTTATTCATCATCATCATCGTCTTCATCATCATAATCATCGTCCTCATCATCATCATCATCATCATCATCATTGTCTTCATCATCTTCATCCTCATGATAATAATCGTCATGATCAACATCATCATAATCATCATCGTCATGTTCAATATCATCATCTTGATCTTCATCATCATCATCATCATCATGTTCATTATCATCATCTTCAATGTCATTGTCATCATCATCATCATCACCATCTGCACCACCATCGTCATCATCACCATCATCACCATCATGATCATCTTCATCATCGTCGTCATCATCATCATGGTCATCATCATCATCGTCGTCATCATCATCATGATCTTCATTTTCATCATTGTCTTCATCATCATCATCATTGTATTCATTGTCTTCATCATAATGATGATGATGATCATCATCATCATCGTCGTCATCTTCATATTCATGATAATCATCATCATCATCAACATCATCATCATCATAATCATGTTCATTATTATTGTCTTCATGATGATGATGATGATGAAGATGATAATCATTATCATAATCATCACCATCATCATCATCACCATCATCATCATCATCTTCATCGTCATCATTGTCTTCATCATCATCATTGTCTTCATCATCATCGTCTTCATGATAATGATGATCATCATCGTCGTCGTCGTCATTGTCGTCTTCATCCTCATGATAATCATCATCATCATGTCCATTATCATTGTCTTCATCATCATCGTCTTCATCATCATCGTTGTCTTCATCATCATCTTAGTCGTCGTCTTCATCCTCATGATAATCATCATCATGATCAACATCATCATCATCATGATGTTCATTATCATCATCATCATCATCATCATCATGATGAAGATGACCATCATTATCATCATCATCATCATCACCATCATCACCATCCATATCACCATTGTCATCATGTTGATCATCATCACCATCATCGTCTTCATCGTCATCATTGTCTTCATCATCATCATTGTCTTCATCTTCATTGTCTTCATAGTCTTCATCATCATCATCACCATCATCATCACCATCATCACCATCCACGTCACCATCGTAATCATGTTGATCATCATCACCATCATCATCATCATCTTCTTCTTCTTCATTGTCATCATTGTCTTCATCATCATCGTCATTATCGTCATCATCATCATCATCATCATCATCGTCTTCATCATCATCATCGTCTTCATCATCATCATTGGCTTCATCATCATCATCGTCATCATCGTCGTCGTCGTCATGATCATCATTGTCTTCATCATCATGATCATCTTCTTCATCATCATCATTATCATGATGTTCAACATCATCGTATTAGATTAACATTAAATTTAGATTTTTATTTTTCAACATTTTTTATTATTAATATAAAAGTGACTTTATGGCAAAGTCAAAAGTTATGAGAAAGTTATAATTTAAGATAGGTTGTATGAATAATATGATCGTTCTCAATTTCAAAGTAAATATAATAACAATGACTAATTTTGTGAAAATAAACATAAAAAGTTAATCAAACTATTATTTGTTAACTTTTATATTAAAAATGTATTTTGTGAAATATGTTTTAATAATTTTATAAGTAATATTAATTACTTATTAACAACCTTTTCATATGAATGGTAAAGTATCATAACATAAATACTATGATTTATCTAAATTCATTAGAAAATACTCAATCTTAATGAACATAGGTACATGTAAGGTTTATATGCCCAACAATGGTAGACAACGAATATAGTTTACCATCACCTTTAATGCATTTAGGTAAATGGAAATTATTTGATGTTAAATTATTTTGGAAAGGTTTTAATGTAAATAGTTTCACAAGTAGATGTTTGATATATTTGAATGATGATGAAGACGATGATGATCAACATGATGATGATGATGATGATGATGATGATGATGATGGTGATCATCATCATTTCCATCATCATCGTCATCATCATGACGATGAGGGTCATGATGATGAAAATGATGATGATGAAGAGGATGATGATGATGATGATGATGACGTTGATGATGATGAGGAGGAGGAGGAGGAGGGTCATGATAATGAAGACGATGATGATGAAGACAGTGACGATGATGACAATTACGACGACAATGATGATGATGATGATAATGATGATGATGACGATGGGGGTCATGATGATGAAGATGATGATGATGAAGAGGACGATGATGATGATGATGACGTTGATGATGATGATGATGAAAATGAGGAGGAGGAGGAGGAGGGTCATGATGAAGAAGATGACAACAATGATGATGATGATGATGATGACGATGATCTTCATGATGATGATGACAGAAATGATGATGATGATGATGATGACGATGATGGTGATGAAGGTGATAATCATCATTGCCATCATAAGAAAATCATACAATACCAAATGATTTATAATAAGATAAAGGTAAGTACATGGGACATTAGAATATGGCACATTAGATGGGTAAGTACATGGCACATTAGATGACATATTAGATGGGTAAGTATATGGAACATTGGACGAACAACATGGCACATTGAATGAGTACGTACATACATTAAATTATTGATATCAACCTAACGTTTAGACAAGACATTTATTCTAAATAACGCATTCAAAGATTGACATTGGTTTTATGGCCATTGTCAATGTAATAAAATACATTGACCATTATAGACACCAGCATCACAATTTGTCAACCTCTTGCGCTTGCAGAAATTTCCATTACAATATTTTGTATGTCCTTCGGCCCTCCAACGAGTATTGTTGACCTCTCGCACCTGCAGAAATTTCCATTAATACAACGTTTTTCCCATCCTTTGTCGGATGAAAAATAGACACCAGCATCATGATTTGTCAACCTCGCATGCCTGCAGAAATTGCCATTTCAGCGTTTTGTATGTCCTTTGGCCCTCCAACGAGTTTTTTGTACCTCTCGCACTTGAGGAAATTTCCATTACAGCATTTTTCCCATCCTTTGGCCCTCCCATGAGTAAGGCTTCAGAGGAGATTGCTGCAACTTTCTTTACATTTACCAAGGTCCAATGATTTGGAGAGATCCATTACGTTGACTATGAAGGGCCAACAACTGGTAAGTCACTTACCAACCTTTCTTTCGATACCCTATATAATTAGGTGTTTAATTGAGTAATATGTAGGTGTTTTCTTGAGTCTTGGTCTATGGTTATTGGAGCCAGGCCGTGACTATTTGAAGGTTGCTAGATATGGCTTCTGACTGTTTCAAGGCTGGTAGGGATGGGTTGTGATAGTTTGAGCCTGCCCATTTCCCCATTTTGTGCAACTTAGAATCTAACCATAACCCTAAATTTTTTCCATAATTCCTCAATGATTCATCATTCTATTCACGTATTTAATAGTGACCAGGAATTTCATTAAGAATTACGACTGTGATTTTAGATGTACATGTCCAGCAACATGTGTGTGCACAAAGGAGAAGATGTAACTGTGATTTTTAGAGTCTAAGATAACTAGATCGATCTCTGTAACTTCAAAATCATGTTTTTTTTCAAAGACCAAACCAATCTCTGTGATTTCTTTGTGGAGAGATAAAGAAAGTATGGCCTATGATATTAGTTCCCAAATACATTTGATTAGCGATTTTGGAATTCAATACGAATACTCATAGATGCGATATTCAAAGCACATTATACCTAGAAAATATTTATTTTACCGATTTCATCCTTTTATTTCCTCTTCGTATTTTAAATCACACCTTATAAATCTCATAGATAAATCCTTCAATCCTTTCCTACAATACTTCTCTATGAACTAATCTCATCTCATCCATAATTTCTCTTTTTAATATCCAACTCAATAGATCATATTTATAGATCAAGTGTAATCTTGATTGATTTGTTCCTTTGGTAATATTGAATTGAATTTTATTTCATCTTCCATTACATTAGGATTTCAATGTCGTTATGTTGCCTCGACCTATCTCAAGTGGAATTGTGTGCTCATACATTATACATTGTTTTTGTAAACCACAAAACCAACACTTTGTCCATTGAAGAGAAATCTTATGTGGACCCATCATGGTGATGTCACTTCATCCTTGTTACATAATGAGTGGGGGGGTTATATTTTCTTGAGGTGGACCAATTTAAACTTGTTCATGCCAATAAATTATGTCCAATGCTTCCAGTAGTTCAATCATACCTCTGCAATTATGGAAGTGAAGCATGCATATGTAACATTGGTAGGTTATTGGAGTAGCAAATTCTGTTAATTGAAGTTAGAGGATGATAGAATGACTCAACTACTAGAGTATCAAGTCTTACAATTGACTAGTTATATTATTGTAATCTTGACATGAGTAATCATTCAATTGTACCTTTCATTGGGGATTTCCAAAAGGAAATTCAAGATGTTGGGGTAGGAATGTTTACGAATGATTCCCTTATGGGAACTTTTACAAATCCTCCACCAATTCCCACCATGCAGGATACTCTAGTTTTCACCATATCATTTGTGGCCATCTTCCCATTATCCATTTTCCTAACCCATTCTGGAAGATGACTCTATGTCATTGCATGCAGTCTCATCAGAATGTTTATTGGTTGAAGAAGAAGACGAAGTAGTGCCCAGATCTTCAGAATGTGGTGCATATGAGACGATCTTACCATTATTTGTTGTAGAATATTTATACTAACATATTCCAATGGATTTGATAGATTTAGATCAAAGTCTTCCCTTGTAAGAGGAATACAACTTCGACACTTTTCCCAACTAGACTGTTAAAATCCCAGTTCGCATGATTTCTTGGATGACGTTGTATCTTCAAATGAATATAACCTCAAAGTTATGAATATTCAGTTACACCCACACAAGGAAATATTTTGTGGGGTCAATGGGGGATTACTTGGTTTAATTATACCTAAGTATAGGAGCATGCTTTGCATGTTCCTTGATTTGATTAGGTATATTTGGAATCATTCATATAGGTAAATTTTATCCCTCCATTATGATGCATTTGAACCTTTTGACATCCAAATTTTCCCTAGGGTCAAACCTATTGGAAGTTGGCGCGTCATCCAATCCTATGTACATTTCCCACCATTCTCATTTAAGAGCCAACTGGGCATGGGACACTATAGTCAACACCCTATTTCTCATAGGCTTAGGATCTCTATTAGTACAATTGTGACTTGGATTTTGAGACAACATATTTCTCTCTCATATTTTTCTGGATAGTTCTTGATGGGATCCCTATTTTTTGTCAGTTTACATCAGTAGTTGTTAAAATACCTGCTTGTGAATATGTTCCTATTGCTTTACTGCTTATTGCTATTGTTTGAATAACCTTTTATCCCTGGAGGGAACATCATGATGAGTGTACATAACTAGCTCATATCCTATTTGTAACTTTATTCTTACGTTGGCATGACGTGTTCCCTTGGGAAGCTTCTTTCCTCCATTGTATTATAGCATTCTTTATTCCTTTTCAAGCTTATAAATGAAAATGGAAAATACATGGAAAAATATAAAATGAAAAAAGGGGATTAGTGAATTCATTTTTATTTTATCATGCATAGAAATGGAAATGGTTGAATCTTGTCATCCTCGGACATGACACATCTTACCATCACTTATAATTACACCCAGTTCATATGCATTTTCCTTAGGAAACTATTCCATAATTTTGAATAGCACTCCACCAATGGCTTATCCTTCCAAAAATTATGGGGAATTCGTCAATGCACCTAGAGTATTGTGTATTTTTGTGGCCATGCTTATTACTGTTGAGCATGTGTATGCCTACTTTAGGAAGTTATTACATAATTGGGAAATAATCTTATTTTTCTTGCATGTGCCTATCAAGTCTTGCATCTATGGTTCTCCTCCTTAGTCTTTCAACCACAATTAGTGATTATTGAGTTAATGTATTTTAGCCATCGTCTTTAATTCTGACCTCACACATTGGGGAATTCATTATAATAATATTCTGATCTCATTTCTATAAACATTTCTATATGATACATATCCTTTCTAGCATAACCAATAATTCCTCTCCCTTTGGATTATTTTGCATCCTTAATAATCTATAAACCCTAATGATGGAAATGCAAAGACTAGAAGAATGGAAAATCACATGGAATTTACCATTGTAGGTGATGAGTCCCCTTGGGTTGAAGAATATATTTGTGAAAGGTCTTCAAGAGTGGTCCACTTATTGGAGGATTCTACATACATGGCTACAATTCCTTGCAAGTTAAGATGTTGACCTGATCTCCAATAAAGATATGTATCAATATATACTCAATTAACATTAGATCTACTACTGTAAATAAAATTACCGACAATGTAGGTTTTATAAACCATAGTTCCATCAAGGGTATGAGACCTCCATTGAGGTTGTAGGGTTACAGGCCCAAGGTATGAGTGGAACTAAGATAGTGAATATTCCCTAGGACGAATAAAGAAGCCTGCAAGGTTCTAGCCAAGCTAGTAATGAGAGATCATTGTATAGGTTATAGAGATGGGGAATGAATTTAAGGCATAGGTGTACACTAGGTTATACATTGGAGGGTTCAAGTCTTAAACAAAAATTGTATTATGCCTGTTGACTCAATGTCATGGGTTTGGTAAGACTCTGCCTTGAGTTTTAGGACCTAAAATGACCCTATATTTTACACATTGTGGATTGCATAAGGAACATTCTTAATAATTTATGTTGTAATGTCACATTAAAGACCCTCTATAATAAAGTAGCATATAATTATGTAAAAAAAAATTATTACAACACTTTTATTACATTTAAAGTGATACATCATGAGACGGTTATAAATACAATATATTTTAACATATGTAAATATTTGCTTTTTTGTTTTTAATGAAAGATATACAGGGCTTACTGGGAAAATAGAAACTTAGAGAGATGAATTGGGGTGATCTTAAGAAGCTTATGAAATATCCATGTGTCAAGACAGTCTTATCCTATTCCAAAAATGAAGGAAGTGGAGGAAACTATTCTCTAGATTTGAGCCAGCATCTCCTAATTTTTAGCTACATGTGTCCTGCCAAAATACTAGAACCAAAGTAAGTTGTTTAGGACTCTATTATTTCCAATATATCTATAAAAATGAAAAGGAGGAAAGGGGTAGAGGTTGGACGTTGGCTGGGTTACAAATAGTAATGTTTTTGGATTTTAGCTATGTGTTGTTGCCTAGGGTTACAAAACAATCCCAGGTTTGTTTCTCTCTTCCCACAGACCTAACATTAATTCAATTTACTCTCATTTCAACTACTAGAGTATGCCCGAAATTAATGTTACTAGTTGTTAGATGGCTGGTATAAACCCAAATTGAGGTTTTATCACTCTGTTTACCCACACACTTTCCCATAACAGCTCAGATATTGAGGTTTTATAATTTTGATATTGTTTTTTATCATTTTGATATTCTTTTTAGATCTAGACTGCAGCGAATCATTTTCAAGTCACATGTTAGCTGATGCTTAGACAGCTTCACATGAAATGACGCATAAAGGATGCCAAGAATTGAAAATAAGGCTTCCTCTAATAGAGTCATTATGTTATACCCGTGATATTGAGCAATAGTATTGATTTGATTCCTATCACTGCTTATTATGTAAATATAGCATACTCTTTTATGGAGCATAATCATGGTAAATATAGCATACTCTTTTATTGGTGATAGGGTAGTGTACTTATTAGGGATTCACTTATGACATAATAATGGTAATCCAACAACCTTATACTTAGTTGATACATAACATGATACTATAGAGTTGAACAGGCTCATTATTATGTATACATGGTGTTAGCTGCTTACAAACTTGATACTCTGCTTACTTGTACATTAATATATAGTACATATTATGGAAATGTAGGTACCATTCATCATACGTAGTGAGCTTAGAGCTTATATATGGAACTACTTGACCCTTTTAAGGTGAAGTAAGGTGAAGAGTAACATTTTGGATATCGTACTTGATTCTTGGGTATTTATGTCCATATCAGCCTTATCTCTTTTATTAGGTAGTGTATGATTCAATATTCCTATAGATACTGTAGGAATATAGTAACCTTAACATTAGACATATTAGGAAGATATACTATCTTTTTATATTAGGGAAACAACATATATAATGTATAGAACATGATATCCTTATATTAGATTCATTACATGTGTAACCATAACCAGTAGCTTGAATAATATTACACATATACTAACAAGTAATGAAGCTCACTCAGCCCATAATTAGGTATGAATGATGCATTTTCCCACATTCAGCCCTGAATTAGAAATAAATGTTGTTTTAGGGATGCTTGAGGCCACAAACAGACCCAGAATTGCCCATAGTGCTATAAAAAAGGTATAGACATGTCTAAAAAGTAATATTTGTCATAGGACAAAGATTTCTAATCCATTTACTAATTACAAGCAATATTTGTCATAGGACAAAGATTTCTAGAATGCCTTTGCCTGTAATTGGTAATAACCCCATTAAGTTAGGATCACTTAGAATACTAGGCAATATTGGGAAATAATATACTACATAAGATGGACAGGAAAATGTCTCTAATGAAGACTAGAATAAAGGAAGATAAAAATGGTTAAAATGACTATAACAATAAAAAAGGGGACTCACTTCCCTATTGTTGATTTATTGGTGTCTCAATCCCATCTTGATGAAGAAATGGTTTCCTAGAATATCAAGTTTAAACTCTTCCTAGATTAACCAATTTCAAACAAAAGAACTATAAATCACTGAAAAGAACTATAAATCATGTCTTCATATGATTTTATATATGGAAGGCCTTACATAACCCCTCTAACTTGGAATCACTTAAAATTCCAAGCAATTTTGGGACACAAGATACTACAAGAGATGGAAGAGCAAATGGATAAGAAAACGATTGTTTAAAGAAATATGAGAATACAAAAGGGGACTAATTTCCATGTAGCTTATCATGCATATGTCATGATGGGTGGTCAATTGGAGTTTTGCTAAGCTAAAGTGGGATAATTCCTAGTGATCAATTTTCTGAGCACATCACAACCTCTTAAGCATCAGTAGACAGTATCTAGGTATGGTACTATTTTGAATAATTCTGGGAGCCTTATTATAAGTCCTAGGTCATTTATGTTCGTAAAGGCCAGCAGTAGGAGGATTGGTTTTCAATTGTGGTCGAAAAACTATGCATGTTTTCATTTGTCTATATGCCTTCATAACAACAGTCAACAACATTTTAGGGCATCTCTTATTTGAGTTTTGGGCATGGAAGAGACCTCAAATATGGTCCATCCTATGGTAGAAATGCATCAATACATTGAGTTTGTCTTCCAGCACAAGGGGTGGGTAGAGTTTACAGGATAAATATTTCTCTATCTGTTTTGGGAAATCTTTGACACACCATCAATGATGGACCTATAGAAGATTCTCCATTATATGGTCTCTTAGGAATCTTTAGAGTGCAAAACATCGATTATTGGTGAGAGATATTATATTTTGATGACAAGAGCCAACTGGAAGTGTATAAAAATTGTTACTGAGGTGAAAGTGGGTAACACCCTTAGGTTATAGTTGGGATAGCTTGATTTTAGGGGCTTAATCACACATGCTAGCCAAAGCTGTAACAAGGAATTTGAAAAACTACTTTTGGTAGATTTCATTAATAAATCATTGATGGAGTTGATTGTGTGCCTAACTGTAAGCACAACTACCCTTCTTATGCAAAGCATGCTTTCCACTTTTATGAGGATAGCCATTTTCCAATTTATTACTTTAAGGGTTCAACAATAAGAGCGACATATTGTTCTACAACCTGCTTCAACCAAAATATTGGTAGCTTCTTCCTTATTCACCCCTTAGTATACTTAGTAAAACATGGACTAAAAAGAAGGATTCACATAAACTTTGTTGGAAATTAATGGATAGTATTCTAGACATATATATGCCAAAATGAATAGCACTGAAGGGATGGAATTATGAGGTATTGATGTCCAAAGAAGGAATGTTTTCTCCTTGTGTTGCATAAGTAAGTATTGTGGTTTTCAAACAATTGATCCAACATAAAATTTCAATAGTGGTATACTTTGAAAATCCTACCCTTTCCTTTCAGTTACAGAAATTGTCCTGATAATTCTATACATCCTTTCTCACCTTAGTGGTGCCATAGGGTAGCTAGGATGTGGAATGGACATTTTAGTATAAACGAAATAATTATTCCATGACCTTTTTAGGTCTACATTTCCTTTTTCTATCCTCTATGTTTCCTCATTTCTAGCATATCCTTACACCTTAGATCTGCAAACTCAGGACTGCATTATTCATTTTTGCCAAAACCTGCAAACCCTAATTTCCCTATTGTTTGTCTATTGTTATCTATCATATACGTCTCAATGTTTGATTGTAACCCTAAATGATGGAATTTTTCCATTCCATTCATGAAGAATTCCATTCAATTCAACCCTAAATGATGGATTTGAATGCAGCTGATACAACCTCAAAATCATAATGGATATCGGGACAAGATTTGGATGGGAGTTTGTTGTGATGAGTTGGAATTTTTTATAATTTATATGTAAGCCTACAGGTGTAGAGTAAGGAGAGAGGAGTGACCGAGAAAATGAATAATTAGACCAATGTAGACTGGAGAACTGACCTAGAAGTTGTGTCATCAGGTCAGTGTAGTGTTAGAAGCTCTCATAATGTGAACTCGTCTAAAGAGGTTGGAGAAAGTAATGCATTTCATCGGATATCCAACATATATGCTATACCATTGACATCATAAATTCATTTATATGACTTTAGCCATGTCTACACAGGGAACACAATATGAGTGCAGACCGTTTATCCAACGAAGCATTGAATATGAAGGCTGGCCTCCTCTCCTTCTCGTAACTTTTAGAAGGAGAAATAATTGAGGAAGGAATGATACAATTAATTTAAGAGCCTTTTGATTTGTGCAAAATAGTCTTTTTTGGTTCTTTCTACTATGGGATATATCACTATATTTCTTGTTTTAGCTGGGGATATAGAGTTTGTTTTCATCCTCTCACGGGTGTGTTTTCTCCACCCTCGATGCCTCCTTGGATAAATTGTTTGGGGTCATTATGTTCTCCGTATGGTATTGCTACTTCAGTCATCTTGGGATTGTGGATTTCATCCCTCCCAACGAGGTTTCCTTTTATACTTATGATATCCACTCATTAATGGACTATGTAAATGTTACATTTTATTCACTACTGAATATCAAGCTGGAACACCACTTTTTCTTCTGGAAAAAAGATACAGAATATTTGCAAATGCTTTTATCACATATATTGAGATCGGTAAACTGGGTCTTTATATTTTTGGGTGAGAAAACAAACTAAATTAAAATAGGTACACCAATTGATATTGTAAAAAACATAGTTTCTATTTTTAGATTAATTAGTTGAAGAATTTGATATGGAACAAATTGATATCTATATCATCTTAATGGACTATGTGTTGAAATGTTATACTAGGGATTTATGGATATTATTCAGGATAATCATATCAACATTATGTCATGCTTATAAGTATTTCCAATTTTTTTGCTAGTATTTTGCTATGTTTTTGCCAAAAAAAAATCTGGCCATGGTGCAGGTAGAACCAAACATGTATTTGTCAGAATTGTCTTCCTCCAACGAGGGGAGTTTGGGAAGGCTAGAGGAAAGTGAGACATCCAGTAGGTCTACAAGGAATAACTCAACTAGATGTCATAATATCAGAAGAAAATTCAATAAACGCATAGAATTTTTTCTCAAAGGAGGGGGGTCATGTTCGTATGATGACGAGACAGTGGGAGACATTGAGGTGCCCTTAAAGTACAAACACCTAGTGAAAAAATAGGTGGCTAAAGATCTTCCTCAACTAAACATTGATTTTTGTGTGAATGAGAGGATATATAGAATTGCACCATCGTCATTACATGGATTGGGGTTGTTTTGCATGGATGTCATAAAGGTTGGATATGACAGATATATAGAATTGATTGAGTATGTTGGAACCTCTTACAACTAAAGTGATTGGATGTGCCTGCTCCAATATACATGAAGTATGCGTAGATATGAGTTGTCAGCAAATTATATACAACTGAAAGACAAAGCTCAAAATAAAGGAGCGATGGTGTACATGGACGGAAGGCCAAAAACAACTGGTAATATTGTGGGGTTTATAAACAGTACACAACCGAGGTCTACACTTAAGCAACCCAACTGCATATTTGAGTCATGTGAAGGAAACTGTGTCTTTGTCTGTGCCATTAAATCAATAGCTACTGGTGAAGAACTGCTTATTAATTACAATTTGAATCATGTAGATACAAACATGGTTAGTATGGTTGTGGTACATCCAACAATTTACCCAACCTTTTATTAATTATTTTAACATCTATACGATTTTTTCATTAGCATATACTTATATTTTTCTAATAAATTTCCTATGTTGACTTCATAGGGAGGTGATGGGGGGCTCATCACCCCGGCAGAAGGTGAGAGGAGTACACGACCCACGAGTAAACAAGTATATATTAAAATGATATGTTTTAAAATTGTTTTAGTGAATATTCTGGTTTCATTAGGTAATTTTTAGTATGTTTTTGATGCAGGGTTCTCTCAGGGGCACCTCCCTCTCTGTAGATGTTAGTAGACCTGAATCAGGGCGGTAGGTATACATCGATATTGCCAATCTAATAAATTTAGGATGGACAAGAAGATCTGTTTTTATGTATTTTCATTAGTATATTCGGTTTGTTTATATAATCTTATATTTTTCTCATGCAGAGTGTTGATCATGGAAGCCAACCGATTATTGATCAGCCGACTACATAATCGGGGAAACAGGTAAACATGAATGTAATTCTCCATTTGAAATACTTTAAAATCATACACATATATATCATGTAGAATAATGTTTATTTTGTTATGTATTTTTTTGGTTTTATGTTTGCGTTCATGATGATAACGGTGTCTACTTGTTTGGCAAGTTGCTGACTGGGGAAATCCTCCAACTGTTGATCAGATGACTGGAGCATCGAGGAAAACTATAAACCTAAATGTAATTCCACATTCTAAATACTTCAAAATCGTACACATATAAAACATGTAGCATAATGTTTATTTTTGTTATGTATTTGTTAGATTTTATATATTGCGTTCATTGTGATAATTTTCTCTACTTTTTTTGCAGGTGGTTGACTGGGGTAAGTCCCCAGCTATTGATCATACTACACCCTCTTCTAGGAATTAGGTAAACCTAGATGTAATCCTACGAATCTATCATGATAGACAATTTTTGTTAATATATTTTTTTGTGCACACTATTGCTTCAAAGACTAAGCAATGTTTTATATATTTCTCTTGCAGACAGGGGATTCAGTTTGTGAAACACCATCTCAACACTCTTTACAGTTTGAGGTCTCCCAGTTGATGAAATATAATGAAATTAGTGTGTCTACAGACCCTTTGAGGGTGCTACAGAAGACCATGGAGAAAAAAAATGAGGAACTGGTTCTTCTGACATTGACAGTTCCACAAACACAAGAGACTGAATCAAAGATTCAATTGTTGTTACAAAGATATCAACAATTGGAAGTAAGTTCCCGAATAATAAAGTAAATTAATTTAGAACTTTATAATATTTAACTTTATATGCTATTGAACTAATAATACAATGGTTTGAATTTACAGCATGTTATGCAGCTTTACAGTGGTGGTCAAGGCGTTGTTGGTCCCAGTGACCAAACCACACCACGTACATCACATACTGCTCCCTTATTTTCCACTAAACAGTTGGAAACATGCTCTGCTACACCCTCAAGGCCAGCAAAGGGTGAAGCTAATGTTGGCTGACCCACAATAAATGTTGCAGAAGAAGGGGCAGATGCAAGGTTAGATAGAGAGGTGGATGCATTTCTTGTATATTCTTGTGTCACTAGCACTGGCTCAGTAGCGATGAAATTTTTGGTGAACTAAGAATTCATTCCAATAAATATAGAGAAGATTCCAGGTGATTATAGATTATTCAATTTAGTTTTTATAATTTGTATCTAATATATGGGTAATATTTTTTAATGTTGACTAATGATGGCATTAATGTTTTGTAGGAAATGATATATTTTATAAACATCTGAATGATTTGTCCTTGGATATCTTTGGGCTCACCATCTGCACAAGGTGGGACAAGTAGGCAAAAGCTTTAAAGGATGAGCTAGCTAACCACTTGGTTGGTCTATTCATAAAAGATACCTTCGATACATCGAAGGTCCGACAGAAAGCTACACAACATCTGAATATTTTTCGAGACCAGTATAGGGTTCACCTACAAAAGAAACCTAGGTATGAGCACCCTCCAACGATTCCATCTATGGAGTGGAAAGCCCTAGTAGAAGATGGAAAAGAGAAGGGTCTGAGAAAAGTAGGAAAGATACCACCAGGAATAGGGAGGTATGCAATACATTCCAAAATGTAATGGTAAGCCTTATTATTATTAGTTTTTATATCAAATTTGGAACATCGACTAACTTATTTCAACACTTGATTTGGATCTCGGACATATCTAAGGCCACCAAGGCAAGAATGGAAAAAATTGGCCAACACAAGCTTGGGCCTGGTGGTTACTCGAACTTGGCGGCCTGATATGTAAGTATCAAAAACCCGAAACCACGTCCAAATATCATACAGAAATTTATTTTCATTTTGTTCCAGAAAAAATGTAAAATTAATGACATCATGCAAATATGCAAGTCAACCAGTTCAAAGAATTTCCCACTGCGGAAGACATGAAGCTTGGCTTCAAACAGGGCTTTGATGCCATTGTTGAACGCCGGAGAAGCTTTTCTGGGCATACTGCATGATCTTCTGCTAATCCATCTGGTGCGCAGGTATATAAAAACTATATAGTTTAATGATAATTTATTAATTATCATATATTTATTCATTATAAAAAATTAACATAGTTTTTTTTTTTTAGCAAGAAAGTAATGATCCCATTCATGTCAAGGATGTACACCAACTAGACAAAGATCATGCTTCGATTCCTGGTAATGAATTTATTAATATGCTACTATTTTGTATAGATAATTGGATATGATGAACATTAATTCTAATTCTACACAATTCAACTGCAGAGCATGTAGATGCAGATAACACTAAATAGGTTGATCCTGTACAGGATAATGATGAAAATGTTGATGTTCCCATTCCAGGTAAAAAAACACCTTTGTAATGTTTTTTTAAATGAATTACTTGTATTTATAAAAATAAAAATATATTAATAAAAGAATTTGCAATTATTGCATAAATTCATCGCCCCTCGCTGCAAGTTCAACCTTGCGAAAAGTCTAGTAGGGAGACCGAGGATCAGATTCCAAAAGATGTGCCTCTGACTAAATATTTAAAGAGAAGAAAAATAAAAAGGAAGTGACTAAGTTTTTTTGAGTAATTCTTATTTATAATAAAAAAATTTACATGGTTTTTTCCTCTATTTCATGAATGAATGGTTAAATGAATGCTTTAACGAATGGTTTACTGATTTTTTTTATCTGTTATTTACTAAATGAATGGTTTAATGAATTTTTTTCAGCTATTGAATGATTGAATGGTTTAATGAATGATTTAAAGAATTATTTAATGAAATCTTCTTTCAGCTATTGAGTGAAATAATTGGCATTAAATTGTTATTTGTAAGTAGATGCATTGGTTTTGAGGAATTGAGAGTGATGTGAGGGGGGGAGGGGACATAAGAGCTTCCAACTTCACGTGGTTGGTCCTATTTAGTAGAGAATATTAAATTATTCTCGAAACAGAGAGGAGCTCAATGAATGGTAAGGATGAATACATTAAAAACAACTATTTCTATAATTTTAGTGTCTAATTTTCACTATTGATATTTGACTCCTCCATTGGAACTTATTACAGATAGCGTTGAGAAACATTTTCATAGTTAAGAGGCAAGAAATGACATTTTGACGTGATCGATGGCCTTATGTACATTGTTTTTTTGGTTCTCCATGTTTTATCAGGTGATCTATTATTAATAATTAATTTACTTGAATAATTGAATAGTATTGTAATTTACATTGTAATAGTATTGCATTTATTTAGATTAGTTTTGTTATTTTCGTAAACAAACAAAAAATTATTTGATGGGTCCTAATATGAAGCTATTGCAACAAGACAAAATTTAAAGTATGTTGAATGATGTTTTGAAAGGTAAAGCATAAGAAGACAGTGCGAAGCTCCACAAATCAAGGTATAATTATGTTTTTTTTTGTTTGATTGAAATTTTTATTGGGTATTTATGCATGTGCACACATTCAGATTTAGTTGATGATGGTGATTACCATATAACATTCAGGTGAACTTTGTTCTATCTGATCTAAAAACTTACCTTAAATATTTTAATTTATCAGGTTGTTTCTATGATTGAATAATTTGGAAAAGAAACTTATGATGTTTATGAGTTAGTAAGTTGTATAATATAGTCTTTTCACAAATATTTTTAAAAATATTCCCAATTCTGAGCACCCATGCAGCAGCATGTGAACGTTTTGGGCACATTGGGAGCATTTCTGAGCAACAAAAAATAGTAAAACACCTTACGAAAGATAAACATTGCATAATCCATTGATTCATTTGATGTCTTATTATATACCTAGATACACCATTATCATAATCAAAAGAGGCAGAGAGAGTCCTTAGAAAAAAATGTGTTTAAACAACCCATTATATTGCTATACAGTATTTCATATTTGTATAAGGAAATGATCGCACAAGCTTACTAAGATGGAAGTAGTTTAGGTTTGTAAAAAGGACACTATTTGTTTTAGAAAAATGCATACATTTGGAACACTAGCATTTTATATGAAATACTGGGGAATTTGTTTCCCATCACCTAGAATTTGTCCAGGTTCAATTGTTAGGCTTGTTTCATGTTTTTTTCATGTCAACGCAGGTAGATGCATCCCCAAATTTTGCATAGATGCTACCCATGTTTGTATGTGAGGCATATTATTGTTCATTGTTCAGAAGATGGCTAAAAGTGTCATAAAATATGAACGAGGTTTATCAATATGAAAAAAATCTTTTCATTGTTATAGCTTGTTGTTATAAGGACCATAATTTCCCAAAACATAAGGTATAGTTGTTTTCATTGATTTTCATTTTCCAGAGGTTGCATGGAGATACCTAGAACTACACTTGTCCTAGATCATCATCTGCTTCATGAGTAGGTGTGTATCTTCTTCAATAAGGTCTTTAAATAGGAATCATTAATCTAGTATACCACCAAGCACATTTTGTACCACTCAATGGTATCTAATTTCAAATATAAAAAAAATGTTGCATATACTCCTTTCTTTGCTTGACCAAATCATCAGTATTATGATCCCCAATAAAACATAGCTGCAAAATTTTCTAAAATAGTTCAAATTTCTTCTCCATCGAAGGAACCCATATTAGGAGGGCCATTGGCACTTTTGGAACCATACCCGAAATCATCCTTGTGGAGATGGAATACCAAAACAAGCATTTTTTCAAAAATGAGACATTGATTCATAGCATTGTCTAGCCACTTTGTCTCTACAACTGATAGTTGTGGTCGATAACGTAACCAAACTACCACAATTTCTAAGAGATGTGTTACATATTCCTTTTCCTCATTCAAAATTCCCATTTTGTTTCTTGATGTTATAGGTCAAGGTCGAAAGGAAATAGGAAAATTAGTACTTTAGCTGATAAATAGAGCGAGTGTGGTCAAAAGGGAAACTAGGGAAATACCTTTTTTACACACCAGGTACATATTAGTATGGTGGTAACATGACCAAAACCAAATTTGTTGTTGTCATTGATACAATAACTAGTCTCGATTCCAAAAGTTAATTGTTTTCAATATAGTATAGAATATTACTATATGACTCCTAGACTTTCCGCTCATATATTTTTTTGTCTTGCTTGAAGTTCATAATGCCTCTTATAATTTCCTATTGGTGACTATACCTTAATTTCGTCACCTTCACTACTCAAAAGTAACCCTAATGCATTCATATTTGCAAGCTAGATGATGTTAAACTCAAAAATACTTCCTAATGTGTTGAGCAAACCTGTCGACTACCCAGAAATGTGATTTAACCCTACTTACCACATTTTTACACACATGCCAAAAAGTGGGTAACAAGCAATATGAAGGAAATGGTTTCTATTTGATGTATTGTAAATTATAGTTTGCTGGATGTGAATCCTTTTACAGTTAATATGCCTTCAGAGACTTCCTAGATTGTTGTTTTATGGTGGTTTAAGGGTCATGTATGCCCATAATTCCCCTTTAGGATTTCACGCATAGATCTATCCTCAAATTTAATCCAAATTTACTTTTTAGGTCTAGCTACACCTTGTTTTACGATGAAAAGTGTATGGAATCAATAATATTGGTGCTAATAAACTTCTCTTTACCATATTTTACCCTTGGACTTGCAAATAATGGTAAATTCACCACTTCCAAGTTCTAAATTCATGCCCATGTTTACTTGATTTAATGCCCATATATGAATATAAGGATGTCACTATTCTTGATCCATAAAATTCCCTTACTTCTGGATTCCACCAACTAAATTGAATAACCCTACTGATACATGTGGCATTACCCTGCTCGTTTGAATTATGTAAATATGGAATATTTAAAATAATTCCTTCAAACAATGACTAGAACATCAAGATAGGAAACGATACCCCAAAACAACAATGTTGCAAGGGTTATATCATTTTCTATGGGAATAAACTTTCCATGGGCAAGGGAAAGATCAAACTTAGCATATCATCACATTAGGACTGTACCATGCAACATTTGTAGGTCACCCCTCTAAATATTGTGATCAAAATCACACATGGACACCCATACAAAATAGGGGGTACAAATTCTTATGTTATTTGTCTCAATTGTGATTGGAATATTGTGCCATTCCTATCATGATCCCAAAAGTTTCCTTTAGTTGTGAATAATTTATCACAAACAAATAGCTTGCATTGTTTTATATATAACTCAACTTGTGTAGGTTGAACACAACTAGTGCTGCGGTGGCTTCCTCTCCACCATATATATCTGGATCCCTCTACTTCAAAACCAATTATTTTTTTATTCAATCACTTGAATGCTTAGCAGTTTAGCATATAAGAGAAATGGAATTCACAATATGATCTCCATTGAAAATTATTTTAATGGTATGAATAGTTTTTATTTATGAAACTTCCAATAAATAAGTTAACCCAGGGGAAAGGTTGGACCCTTTATAGCTTATCACATATTTTCCTTTTCTAGACCATGATGAAAAGTTATAAAACATGTCCTTACTTCCTTGGATAATCATTGAAGACATCATAAGACAATACCAAAATCAAAATTTCGTAAATATCTTAGATCCTCTACTCATGAGTGTCAAACATGATTAGGAGAATCTAGGCTTTCCTTATAATTTGCAGTAGCATCTAAGAGTTTCTTTGGCGTTTTGACTATTTGAGTTTTTTGTAAGGATGATCTTCTCCATGTGTATTTTTTTATGGATTTATTCTTTTCTTCTTGAGGTACATCACTTTCTTGTTGTACAACCAAGTTGAACTTCTTGAGTTTGAAGCATCGAACACATATTTCATTAAATTTGTAATTATTCAATGGATCTAGAATTTAGAACCTCCTCTAGATTGAGTTTTTTTGAAAATGAGGAAAGTCTTAAATTTTGATTTCAAACATAATTTCTATTAATATTATTTATAGTTTTTATTAAATGTCAATTTTATTAAGGTTATTTAATGATATAATACCAACATTGTATTTGTTACTACAACAATTATAAATATTGTCATAGTAACTATTTTTGTTTTAGTAACTATTTTTGTTTTGTTGAGTGTGATGTTTTATTTTTGGAAGTTGGCACCACTTATAGTCGAAAAGAGAAAATAATTTATGACTTTAAAGTCTAGGCTTTACCCTTATAATGATTAAAATAAATTATGAATTAGAATAGCAACATGATTTTTTATTATTATTGTTGGCAGTGGTAGTGTATTAAAAACTAAGTTTATGAATGTTTACTTTATAAATAAAAGATTTGTGTGAGAAATTTATTACCTATAAATTTATTTAATCATATTGGTGTTAGTAAATCATCCATTATTTATTATATCAATTATTTTAACAATCAAAACCAATTATGAACTAGGATTTCATCAGTGCAGTACAGTTTGAATTTTTTCATATACAAGAGAAAAGGGGAAACCCAACTGAACTAGTTATTATATGTGAGTTAAGTGTTTGAACATGTTTAATTCAAAAGATCATATTTATATTGAAAACATAGATTTCTTACAATATTTATATTATCATTAATATTTTATATCATATCTATTAATTTATGTTAGAGCATGGAGGAATCGAACCACCATCGTCCTTCTTGTAATGCAGGTGCTCTTCCATTGAGCTAGAACCCTTTAAAGCATTAGGGGAGAGGGACTGTGTTAACACCTAGATTACATATTTGTAATCCTAGGTGAAAAATCCAACATTCATGTTGGCACCTTGCAGTTTGCAATAATGAGACAAATGTTTAAGGCCAAACAATACTTATCCACTTTTTGAGTTCATCATCAAATAAGAATCAGATTGCATTTAAAGGTGAAGTGTAGTGTAGGAAGGTTGGCTCATATGTATTGAACAATGAAAGGCATTGGAATGATTAGAAAATCATGTCAAATTATGCCCAATTTTTCCAAAACAAATGAAGGAAATGGGGGATCAAATATCGAGCATTATAACCAAGTGTTGATAAAAGATAGTCTCTAGTTGGGTAAATAAATAGATCATATAGAATAATTTATTTATGTTGGTTCAAACTATATGAATGGTGAAGTCCTTGCATCAGATAAAATATAAATTGTAGTGATGGATGTTATTGATTGTTATAAGACATTTAATCCTTGCATTAAAGCATGATATGGATATGATTAGGATGGTACTTTCGAGAAAATCCTACTTTGATTCTTGAGACATTAATCGTCACTCTCTAAAACAAAATTGTGGAGTTCAATATTGTAATAGAAAAAGGATCAATGTTTAAAAACCTAGTTATTAAAATTAAATTAAAAACAAAGAAATTTGAAGAAATAAAAATTGGAATCGACAAGTAATAATCCTACTCAATGCTGCAACAATGTTTTATTAGATATGTGATTCGAGAGAATGGGAAGTTCTTTGTTCAGTCTAGTCAGGAAGAGCTTAGGTGTACTTCTTGATGTTTTCATGGCATGGAGTCAAAAGGAGGGTGCCTCACCCATTTCTAGCACATAATGGCAACAAGTTATTCTCAACATTAATAATAGTAGTAAAGGGGAGATCATTTATGAGTAACATCATGTTTTATAGCATACTGACAATGGCAGTAGGTCACACTTATAGACTATAATATTCAAATCCAATCTCAGTAGTATTGGGGCATGTCAAAAGTGAGTTAATTCCTTAATATGAATACGAAAGGGACACAGTGATGAGGATGTATGCCATACTTGAGGTAGATTTATGAACATTCTTGACAACATTAATTAGTAGTAGCATGGTGTTGTGTTGAAAAATATTTCAAGACTCTTCTAAGCGTGTATTAATGGTACTTTTGGTAGTATGAATAATGAAATGTGCTCCTACACTCATTTATGGTGATTATTTTATCGTTCTTTAGCAACATGCAAGGCACGTTCATCTGAGGAAATATATCGCCTATTCAAGGTGCAAGTTTGCCAACCTTTTGGGAGTTGTACTACCTATTGTTGGAAGCTAAAATAAGATAATAATAAAATGAAATGATTTAAGAGCACTTTAAAAAGTAACACCTCCACAATATGTTAGAATTATGGGAGAGATATCAAGGTAACAATGAGGTGGGTGGTTCTTCTTATAATTTCTCAACTTGATAGATACCTCTTCTACTGGATCTTAGAGGAAAACTAGTTTTTAAAGGATTATTCAAGGCATGACAAACAAATAATAATCCTACAATGGATGGATTGTGTTTTACACAATTTTGTGAAAAAAATAAATAAAATAAGTAGACACAATCTCTTACAAATTTGTTGTGAATAGTGAGAGAGATTTGCTATGCAACAAAATGTTTGTGCAAGTATCATCAAGTTTGTCCTAAAAGGATTGAACATATAATTAGTTGGAGAATGGAGCCTATTATCATCCCTGTAATCTCTTTTAAGGTGCTTCCAAAGAATTAACAAATAAATTTGGTGATCTATAGAATTATCAAGGAAAAGCGTAAAGGGCTTACAAACATAATATTTATTCTGGTTGCTCTAGTTATTCATTTTCATACTTAAAGTAGCAATTTAATACAAATTATCCATTTTCCTAAGGAACCAAGAGAAATAACTATGTGAAAATGTGTTCCACTATTTGTAAATGTGAGTGATCTAGTAAATAGAACCAGTGCTCCATTATTATAAGATTCTTGTCAATCAATTGTCTTTATCACAACTTTAAAACCATTATAGTCCATATACATTATATATTTATTGATACCCTGAAACAAAAACAAACAAAAACACGCTACAAATTTAACATCAACATATCCCTACAAAATTACTTATAAACAATCTCATGAAGCATGCATACTCTTTACAAACTTCTTGTGAAGATAAAATTTTATTAACATACAAACATATGTAAACAACCTTATTATACTCCATACAAGCTTCATATATACATTTGATTTAACTCCATAGTGTATATTTGTCATTCTGGAGTTATAGAACATAAAATTACATTCCCATCAAAGGACATGAAAAGTTGATTTCAGACATAGAGATTTATTCTAATCTTCCCAAAGTTTTCTTCCTTTCCTAAATTGAGGGAACAAATTAAAGAAATGAAAGTAATGCATGAGAAGTGGTGTGATACAAAATCATAATCTCCAAATCATACATAACTTCAATGGGGAACACATAATTTTTCATACAACTTAAAATAAATGGAACTTATCCAAGGCCTTAAGCATTGCTTACCACGTTCATTAGGACAAATCCTTATTCCGGAAATTCCTTGTTTTCCCCCAAGTTCCAACAAGCTAATAGAAAATCCAATTTATGTTGTGGTGTGCATCTCCAACCACACAACATAGTTTTAAAAATGATAAATAAAAACTATCTCCAAAAGCATGAATACCTAAGGATATGAGGAGCATCATACCATGATCATAGGTATAAATGTTGATGAGCCAAAAAAAATCCATTTTATCTTGTTAATGTAGCAGATCTCAAGATAACCTTGTGTGAACTGAAAAGAGATATCATGGAATGGAAAAAGGGAAAAAGGAGAGAAAGTATGGGGAATTACTTCCACATAGCCTACCAAGTGTTGCTTCCTTATCGTTTATTTAAGATAGGAATCTCTTTTGAGTCCAAGGGATAACCAAATCCAGTGTTTAGTCAATGGTTGTGTACCAAGCCAATAAAGGCGGGTAGCTACTATAGCCCCCACCAAGGTCAAATCCTAACAAATGGCATGCATATGCTTGTGTTTGTGCTCGCACCTATGAACTTATGCTAAAAGTGCACATGATGTCAAAGGAAACTCTAAGCAATGATTGCATGCTTGTGATTGTTCTTGAAGGAGAGCTAGTGACCGCTAGCTTTCAATTTATCACAAGAACAAGTGTGAAGTCCAAAACAACATAAAAATAGAATACAATTCTTGTTACATAATCATGGATCATTTTAGCTTGTTCCAAATCCAATTAATAGCCGCATGCAAAGGTACAACATTAACCATGGTGATTGTTGGGACAAATGCATCCCCACAACCTTGATTGTATAAACTTTGAATGAGAGAACCTTGGCCCCGGTTGAATTCATATTAGTTGCATTGTGCATATACACTTTGAAATAACACCCAACAATTCGTAAACCTTGGAATTGGACAAGAATCCCACTATTCTACCAAGCATGAAACCTTGTCAATGCATCATTGTGCTTGTGCCAAAAGGAAGCCAATGATCACTAGCTTTCCTTCTAGCACAAGCACAAGTGTAGAGCCAACAACAACATTAGAAGTAGATTTCTTATTGCATCATTGTGGATTTCCTTAGTGTGTTTGAGAGCCAATAAAAATTCATTCATGAAGGTAGAACACTAACCATGGTGATTTTTAGGGAAAAGGCACCCAGAGATCATCATTATGCTTGTTCTAAAAGGAAAGCTAGTAACCATTATCTTTCCTTCTGGAAAAATCACAAGCACAGTGCCAACAACAAGATCAGAACACTAATCTTGGTTAGGGTGAAATCAACTCCTTGTCTATGACCAACAAACCATGGATCATGATGTAGGGAAATCAAAACCCAATGCAACCTTTTGACTCCATGCTAGGTTATATAATCATGTCATATTATGCAGGGCAATGTTAAATAGAAGGTGGTGATAATCATGTTTTCCAAGTAAGCATTTAAGATATTATTACAAGGATGTTATAAACAATGGTGTCCAACAAATCATTTTTATGATCCATACAATTTGCAAGAATTGGGTATTCCTGCAAGGACATATATATGGCACTCACTTATCATTGAAGTGGTTACAAATAATTCATCTTAAATACCAATCTCACCTTCTATATTTTGCATAATGAAATTTGTCGAAACCTAGAAGTGGCATATTGAGAATGAGATTTGCAAAGCATGGGACACTACTCCAACTACACCATTTTATATTTTTCGTAATGAAATTTGTTGGATTCTAGAAGTGTCATACTGAGAGTAAAATTTGTCAGACAAACAATACCACAACAACCTCACCATTAGTCACATTTGTATCATTATGAACATTAGAAAAGACATAGCTCATACAATAACAACATTCCCATCAATCATGTTGTAATCAACTCCAAATAAAGTAAACTACAATATATAGAATTAGAAATGCATTGATTACAGCCTTGTGTATGTGTTAGAAGGAAAGCTAGCAACCACTGACTTTCCTTCTGGCACAACCACTAGCACATTGGTCACAACAACTTCAGGATTCAAAACAACAACCATGGTTAGTGTGATATCACCTCGTTGTTTTGTATAGCCACCTAAATTATGGGTCATTATGTGGGAAAATCACAAGTAGTGTTAGGGCATATGATGTACATATTTCTACATGAGCTAGTGCTAAAAGAGCACGTGAGGATAAAGGAAACCCGTAGAAATGGTTGCATCCTTATGCTTGTGCCAAAATAAAAGCTAATGATTGTTATATTACCTTCTATCATAGGCACAAGTGCATTGGATAGAACAACATTATAACAATCACCATGGTAACTTAGGATGAAATCACCTCATTGCTTTGTCTGGAGACAAATAAGCATGGCTCATCATGTAGGGAATCAAAAGTAGGGTTAGGGTAGCTTGTGTTCATTGATACATGGGCTCATTCTAATAGGGAATTTGGGGAAATAAGCACCCCAAACATTGACTTCATCCTTATACCTATGTGTTTGAGTGACAGATCCTTTTATGAGAGACTAATTTGACCAAAACTTGGACAATATAAGATTCAAGCTCAAGACCTACCCTTAGCTAGTTATAGCTACTTTAACTCTAATCTACATGCCCATTCATGATAAACAACCTTGACGATTCAATCATGAATTGTATATTTATATTTCCAACAACCATCCTCAAACCACAATTTGTTAACGCCTCCTAGCCATATTTGATACTATGTTGAAGATTGGACAGGATAGGAATTCCCCAAGTTGGAAGGATACTCTTGCATAAAGCATCAAAACACTGACCTTGATTAGGGCGAAATCACCTTCTTGCATTGTCAAGCAACCAACAAGCATGGCTCATCATGTAAAGGAATAAGAAAAAATGTTATGGTGAAGCAAGTTCATCTACATGGGCTTGTGCTAAAAGGGCATGTGAGGACAAAGGAAACCCTCAGAAATTATGGCATCTTGAGATTTCTTCTGAAGGAAATCTTAGAATGGCTAGCTTTCCATCTATGAAAAGATCAAGTGTAGAGCCCACGATAACATCAAATTTGAATACATTTTTTGTTGCATATTTATGGATCTTCTTAACTTGTTCCAAAGCTGATACATGGGCACACACATAGAAAAACTTTAACCATGATAATTCTCAGGACAAAGGAAACCCTAAATCATTTATTGCATTTAGCCAAGTTGTATCCATATTAGGTACATTGTGCATATACACTTGATTGCTACATCATCAAAACACTAACCTTACTTAGGGTAAAATCACCTACTTGATTTGTTTAGAAACCAACAAGCATGGATTATGGTTTCCAAATACATTGTCATCAATAACATTGCACCATCAAAGAAATATAACTCAAGTTAGTTTTCCTTCTTACAATATTGTATGGTGAATGAAAACTAATGTGTGGTACTTTTCATATGGTGGTGTTTCATCTAACACAACTACATTGTCATAAAATACATTGCACCATTATGGCAATCTAAGTGGAGCTATCTAGAGTTAACTTTTGTCATCAATCAAAATACACCATGATGGAAATCTAGCTGGAGTTAGCTTTTGTTAATAAATCATTGCACGATGAGTGAAAGCTAATGGGTGTTAGCTTTTATAAGGTAGTTCTTCATCAAACACGACCACATTGTCAACAAACACATTACACTATGATGGAAATTTAGCTGCAGTTAGTTTTCCTTCTAATATCATGGCACATTGAGTAAAAGCTAATGTGTGTTAGCTTTGATAAGGTAGTTTTCCATCTAACACAACCCCATTGTCATAAATGACGTTGCACCATGATGGAAATCTAAATGGAGTTAGCTTTCATTCTTAAATCATTGCATGAGGAGTGAAAGCTTATGTATATTAACTTTCATAAGGTAGTTTTACATCTTAGACAACCACATTGCCATCAATCACATTGCGCCATGATGAAAATCTAGCTGGACTTAGCTTTCGCTTTTAAAACATTGCACGATGAGTGAAAGATAAAGTGTGTTAGCTTTTATAAGGTAGTTTTCCATCTAGCACAACCACATTGTCATCAAATACATTACACAATGATGGAAATCTAGTTGGAGTTAGCTTTCCTTCAAACAACATGGAAATGTGAGTGAACGTTAATGTGTGTTGGCTTTCACAAAGTAGTTTTTGATCTAATACAACCACTTTGTCATCAATCACATTCTACCATCATAGAAATCTAGCTGGAGTTAGCTTTCATTCGTAAAGAATTGCACAGTAAATGAAAGCTAATGTGTGTTAGCTTTCATAAGGTAGTTTTCCATCTAACATAGCCACATTGTCATCAATCACATTTCACCATGATGTAAATCTAGTTGGAGTTATAATTTGTTCCTCAAACATTGCACAGTGAGTGAAATCCAATGTGTGTTAGCTTTCATAAGGTAGGTTACCTTCTAACACAACCACATTGTCATCAAATATTTTACACCATGATGAAAATCTAGATGGAGTCAGTTTTTGTTCCTAAAGTATTGCATGGTGAGTGAAAGCTAATGTGTATTAGCTTTCATAAGGTAGTTTTTGATCTAACACAACCACATTGTCATCAATCATCAATCACTGGTGTTAGATTTCCTTCTAACAACATGGCATTGTGAGTGAAATTTAATTTGTGTTAGCTTTCATAAAGTTGTTTTCCATCTAACAACCATATTGGCATCAATCACATTGCACCATGATGTAAATCTAGCTAGAGTTAGCTTTTGTTCTTAAATCATTGCACGATGAGTGGAAGCTAATGTGTGTTAGCTTTCATAAGGTAGATTTCCAACTAACACAACCACATTATCATAAATCATATTGAACCGTGATGGAAATCTAACTAGAGTTAACTTTCATTCGTAAAACAATGCACGGTGAATCAAAGCTAATGCGTGTTAGCTTTCATAAGGTAGTATTCCATCTAACGCAGTGACATTGTCATCAAATACATTACACAATAATGGAAATCTAGCTGGAGTTAGCTTTCGCTCTAACAACATGGCATGGTGAGTGAAGGAAAATGTGTGTTAACTTTCATAAGGTAATTTTCCATCTAACACAACCACATTGTCATCAATCACATTGCACCAAGATGAAAATCTAGCTGGAGTTGGATTTCATTCTTAAAGCAATGCTCAGAGAGTGAAAGTTAATATGTGTTAACTTTCATAAGGTAGTTTTAAATCTTAGACACCCACATTGTCATCAATCACATTAAGCCAATATGGAAATTTAGCTGGAGTTAGCTTGCACGAATAATGAAAGCTAATGTTTGTTAGCTTTCATAAGGTAGTTTTTCATCTATCACAACCACATTGTCATCAAATACATTACACAATGATGAAAATCTAATTGGAGTTAGTTTTCCTTCGAACAACATGGCAAGGTGAGTGAAAGTTAATGAGTATAATCTTTCATAAGGTAGTTTTTCATCTAACACAACCACTTTGTTATCAATCACATTGCACCATCATGGAAATCTAGTTGGAGTTAGATTTCATTCTAACATTGCATAGTGAGTGAAAACTAATGTGTGTCATCTTTCATAAGACAATTTTCCATCTAACACAAATACATTGTCATCATTCACATTGCACCATAATGAAAATCTAGTTGGAGTTAGTTTTGTTCCTAAAACATTGCATGGTGAATGAAAGCTAATGTGTTTTAGCTGTCATAAGGTAGGTTTCCATCTAACACAGCCACATTGTCATCAAATATATTACACTATGACGAAAATCTAGTTGGAGTTAGTGTTCGTTCTCAATATATGACATGATAAGTGAAAGCTAATGTGTGTTACCTTTCATAAGGTAGTTTTTGATCTAGCACAACACCATTGTCATCAATCATCAATCACTTGTGTTAGATTTCCTTCTAACAACATCGCACGGTGAGTGAAAGCTAATGTGTGTTAGATTTCATAAGGTTGTTTTCCATCTAACAATCATATTGTCATCACTCACATTGCACCATGATTGAAATCTAGCTGGAGTTAGCTTTCATTCTTAAAGCATTGTATGGTGAGTGGAAGTTAATGTGTGTTAGCTTTTATAAGGTAGGTTTCCAACTAACACAATCATATTGTCATAAATCACATTGAACCGTGATGGAAATCTAGCTAAAGTTAGTTTTTGTTTTTAAAACATTGCACGATGAATCAAAGATAATGTTTGTTAGCTTTCATAAGATAGTTTTCCATCTAACACAGTGACATTGTGGTCAAATACATTACACCATGACGAAAATCTAGCTGGAGTTAGTTTTCGCTCTAACTACATCGCAAGGTGAGTAGAGGCAAATGTGTGTTAGATTTCATAAGGCATTTTTCCATGATGATGGAAATCTAGCTGGAGTTATTTTTTGTTATTAAAACATTATACAGTGAGTGAAAGCTAATGTGTGTTATCTTTTATTAGGTAGTTCTTCATCTAACACAACCATATTTTCATCAATCACATTGCACCATCATGGAACTTTAGCTAGAGTTAGATTTTGTTCTTAAAACATTGCACGGTAATTGAACGTTGAATGTGTTAGCTTTCATAAGGCATTTTTCCATCTAACACAACCACATTGTCATCAATCACATTCCACCAGGATGAAAATCTAGCTGGAGTTAACTTTTGTTAATAAATCATTGCACTGTTAGTGAAAGCTAATGTGTGTTAGTTTTTATAAGGTAGTTATTCATCTAACACAGCCATATTGTCAACAAATACATTACATTATGATGGAAATCTAGATGCAAATATCTTTCCTTCTAACAACATGGCACGATGAGTGAAAGCTAATGTGTGTTAGATTTCATAAACTAGTTTTCCATCTAATACAATCAGATTGTCATCAATCGCATTGCATCGTGGTGGAAATTTAGCTGGAGTTAGCTTTCGTCCTTAAATTGTTGCATGGTGAGTAAAATCTACTGTGTGTTAGCTTTTATAATGTAGTTTTTCATCTATCACAACCACATTGTCATCAATCACAATGCATCATGATAAAAATCTAGTTAGAGTTAGCTTTCGTTCTTAAAACATTGCACGGTGAGTAAAAAATAATGTGTATTAGCTTTCATAAAATAGTTTTTCATCTAACATAACCACATTGCTATCAATCGCATTGCATCATGATGAAAATGTAGCTAGAGTTAGTATTCCTTCTAACAACATGGCACAATCAGTGAAATCTAATGTGTGTTAGTCCATTGCACTATGATGAAAATCTAACTGGATTTAACTTTTGTTCTTAAAACATTGCATGGTGACTGAAAGTTAATGTATGTTAGTTTTAATAAGGTAACGTTCTATATAAAACAACTACGTTGGCATCAAATACATAACACCATGATGAAAATCTAGCTAGATTTAGCATTCATTTTAACAAAATGGCATGGTGAGTGAAAGCTAATGTGTGTTAGCTTTTATAAAGTAGTGTTCCATCTATACGACCACATTGTCATTAATCACATTGCACCGTGATAAAAATATAGTTGGAGTTAGATTTTGTTCTTCAATCATCTGCACAGTGAGTGAAATATAATATGTGTTAGCTTTCATAATGTAGTTTTCCATCTAACACAACCACATTGTCATCAATCATATTGATCCATGTTAGAAATCTAGTTGGAATTAGCTTTCGTTCTTAAAGCATTGCATAGTGAGTGAAAGCTAATGTGTGTTAGTTTTCATAAGGTAGTTTTTCATATTACACAACTACATTGTCAACAATCACATTACACCATGATGGAAATCTAAGTGGAGCTAGTTTTCATTCTTAAAACATTGCACGGTGAGTAAAAGTTAATGTGTGTTAGTTTTTGTAAGGTAGCTTTCTTTCTAAAACAGCCACATTGTCATCAAATACATCACACCATGATGAAAATCTAGATTGAGTTATTTTTGTTTTTAACAACCTGGAACGGTGAGTGAAAACTAATGTGTGTTAGATTTCATAAGGTAGTTTTCCATCTAACACAACCACATTGTCATCAATAACATTGCACCGTGAGGGAAATCTAGTTGGAGTTAGCTTTTGTCCTTAAATTATTGCACAATGAGTGAAATCTAATATGTGTTAGATTTCATAATGTAGTTTTACATCTAGCACAACCACATTGTAATTAATCACAATGCACACTGATGAAAATCTAGCTGGAGTTAGCTTTCGTTCTCAAAACATTGCATGATGAGTAAAATCTAACGTGTGTTAGCTTTCATAGGGTAGTTTTTCATTTAACACAACCACATTGTCATCAAAGACATTACACCGTGATGGAAATCTAGCTGGAGTTAGGTTAATAACAACATGGCATGATGAGTGAAAGTTAATGTATGTTAGCTCATTGCACCATGATGGAAATCTAGCTAGAGTTAGCTTTCCTTCTAACAACATGGCACGATGAAGGAAAGCTAATGTGTGTTAGCAATCATAAGGTAGTTTTTCATCTAACAAAACTACATTCTCATCAATCACATTGCACCGTGATCAAAATCTAGCTGGAGTTAACCTTCATCCTTAAAGCATTGCACGATTAGTGAAATCTAATGTGTGTTAGTTGTCATAATGTAGTTTTTCAGCTAACGTAACCACATTGTCATCAATTACAATGTACCATGATTGAAATCTAGCTAGAGTTATATTTTGTTCTAAAACATTGCACGATGAGTAAAATATATTGTGTGTTAGCTTTCATAAGGTTGCTTTCCATCTAACGTAGCCACATTGTCATCAAATACATTACACTATGATGGAAATCTAGTTGATGTTGGTTTTCCTTGTAACAACATGGCACGATGAGTGAAAGCTTATGTTTGTTAACTCATTACACCATGATGAAAATCTATCTAGAGTTAGTTTTTCTTCTAATAACATGGAAGGATGAGTGAAAACTAATGTGTGCTAGCTTTCATAAAGTAGTTTTTGATCTATCACAACCACATTGTCATCAATCACATTAAACCATGATGGAAATCTAGTTGGAGTTAGCTTTTATCCTTAAATCATTGCACGATGAGCGAAATCTAATGTGTGTTAGCTTTCATAATGTAGTTTTCTATGTAGCACAACCACATTGTTATCAAGCACAATGCACCATGATTGAAATCTAGCTGAAGTTAGCTTTCATTCTTAAAAAATTGTACGGTGAGTAAAAGTTAATGTGTGTTAACTTTCATAAGGTAGTTTTCCATCTAACACAGCCACATTGTCTTTAAATACATTACACCGCAATGAAAATCTAGCTGGAGTTAGATTTACTTCTAACAACATGGCACGATGAGTGAAAGCTAATGTGTGTTAGCTCATTACAACATGATGGGAATCTAGTTGGAGTTAGTTTTTGTTCTTAAAACGTTGCATGGTGAATGAAATTTAATGTGTGTTAGTTTTAATAAGGTAGTTTTTTTTTCTAAACAACCACATTGTCATCAAATACATAACACCATGATAGAAATCTAACTGGAGTTAGCTTTCATTTTCATAGCATAGTACAGTTAGTGAAAGTTAATGTGTGTTAGCTTTCATAAAGTAGTTTTATCTAACACAACTACATTGTCATCAATCACATTGCATCGTGATGGAAATCTAACTGGAGTTAGATTTCATTCTTAAATCATTACATAGTGAGTGAAATCTAATGTGTGCTAGCTTTCATAATGTAGTTTTTCATCTAACACAACTACATTGTCATCAATCACATTACACCATGTTGGAAATATAGATAGTGTTAGCTTTCATTCTTAAAGCATTGCATAGTGAGTGAAAGCTAATGCGAATTAGTTTTCATAAGGTAGTTTTTCATCTTACACAACCACATTGTCATCAATCACATTGCACCATGATCGAAATCTAGTTGGAGTTAGATTTCGTTTTTAAAAAATTGCACAGTGAGTGAAAGCTAATGTGTGTTAGTTTTCAAAATGTAACTTTATATCTAAAACAACCACATTGTCATCAAATACATCACACCATGATGGAAATATAATTGGAGTTAGCTTTTCTTTTAACATGGCATTGTGAGTGAAAGCTAATGTGTGTTAGCTTTCATAAGGTAGTTTCTCATCCAACACAACCACATTGTCATCAATCACATTGCAGTATGATGGAAATCTAGCTGGAGCTAGTTGTAGTCCTTAAATCATTGCACTATGAATGAAATCTAATGTGTGTTAGCTTGTCATAATGTAGTTTTCCATCTGGCACAACCACATTGTCATCAAGCACAATGCACCATGATGGAAATCTAGCTGGAGTTAGCTTTCGTTTTTAAAACATTACACGGTCAGTAAAAACTAAAGTGTGTTGGATTTCATAAGGTAGTTTTACATCTACCACAACCACATTGTCATCAAATACATTACACCATGATGGAAATCTAGCTGGAGTTAGTTTTCTTTCTAACAACATGGGACGATGAGTGAAAGCTAATGTGTGTTAGCTCATTGCACCATGATGGAAATCTAGCTAGAGTAAGCTTTTGTTCTTAAAACGTTGCACGATGAGAGAAAGTTAATGTGTGTTCGTTTTCATAAGTTGCATTTCTATCTAAAACAAGCACAATGTCATCAAATACATTACACCATGATGGAAATATAGCTGGAGTTAGCTTTTATTTTAACAACATGGCACGTTGAGTGAAAGTTAATGTGTGTTAGCTTTCATAAAGTAGTTTTTCAACTAAAACAACCACATTATAATCAATCACATTGAACTGTGATGGAAATCTAGTTGGAGTTAGATTCCGTTCTTAAATCATTGCACGTGAGTGAAATCTGATGTGTTTTAGCTTTCATAATGTAGTTTTCCATCAAACACAACCACATTGTCATCAATTGCAATGCATGATGATGGAAATCTAGCTGGAGTTAGCTTTCATTCTTAAAAGATTGCACGGTGAGTAAAAGCTAATGTGTGTTAGCTTTCATAAGGTAGTTTTCCATCTAACACAGACACATTTTCATCAAATACATTACACCATGATGGAAATCTAGTTGGAGTTAGCTTTCCTTCTAACAACATGGTACAATGAGTGAAATCTTATTTGTTAGCTCATTACAACATGATGAAAATCTAGCTAGAGTTAGCTTTCCTTCTAACAACATGGTACGATGAGTGAAAGCTAATGTGCTCTAGCTTTCATAAGATAGTTTTCCATCTAACACAACCACATTTTCATCAATCACATTGCACCATGATGGAAATCTAGTTGAAGTTAGTTTTTGTTGATGTTTTGGCATGGACAGCTTCGAGCAAACTGTTGAATTTTAGCATTAGCATATAACTTTAAAAAAATTAGCAGATAAACTTAAACAATTCAGAAGTGCAATAAAAACACATTCATCACATCAACACAATGGACACAAGATTTTTTACTATGAAAACCTTAAAAAGACAAAAACCCCAAAAGCATTAGTAGCTCATCTCGTAAATGAGATGCCTTTGGAAATTCTTCAAAAAGTTCCTCAAATCCAAATCTGGATTTTACCCACAATAACTATAAAATTTATCAGAAAAAATTAGACTGATAATTTTACCCACAATTAACAAAATTACAAAAATTACCAATTTAGGCCTTTTTCAGCAAACTGAGATTTTCTCTCTCCTGCCCAGAAAAGGCATAGGATGCCCAAGTCAGATCTAACTATCACTGATAGCCTGTACCTTTCTGTCGTACAGTTGTAGGATCGTACGGATCTGTCCTTTTGCTGCCCGAAAAAGAAAAAGGTTTCCCAAGTCAAATCTGACTATCACTGACAATCTATACCTTTCTGTTGTACAGTTGTATGACCATATGGATCTGTCCTTCTGCTGCCCAACTGCTTTTTCCCTGCTTCCCACGGTCTGCTCTCTACCCCGACTATTGCCTATGGACTGCTCCCTCTGCCTAGTTGTTGCCCATGGCCACGACAACCCTATTAGGGCCTTCCTTAGACTACCTGAGGATTGGTCGTGGGCCAAACCCTCACAGGTAAGCCTATTAGAGACTACCTGAGGATGCCTATAGGGAAACCTAGAAAAGAAGAGGGAAAAAGACAGTCAGCCCGTGAGAAAAGATGGGGGTTGCCCGAATTTTTCCTTGCTGCCCGAACTTTGTCTTAACTGCCCGAAAAATAAGAATAGCTTCCACAAAAATTATGAGAGGAAGAATGCTAATAAAAACCCTAGCTGAGTGTTTGTTGAGGATGCCCTAGGATGAGGAAAAAATCTTCTTCAACAAAAATAGCAGCTTCACCTGTTAGAGCAAACTTGTGTACGTAATAATGAGAAGACTTGATCTTGTTATATAGCCTTCTTTCACCTGCTAAGTGGACCAAAATTAGGAAAGATAAAAATAATAATATTTTAATATTTTTCTAATTTCACTTTTACCTTCTTACCAAAATCCTTTTTATTTATCTTTGACTTTTACCAAAAGTCATTAATTATTTTTGACTTCCACCTATGGTCCTTTTCCTATGGTACAAAAGTCTTTATTTATTTTCACTTTTGACTTTGGTCTTTTTCCAAGTGCCCCTATGGTTATTACCTGTGGTTCTTTTTTATTCCAAAAGTACATCATCATAAACCAAGAGAGTTACTAATGCTTTTATCTCACACTCTGTGTGACACCTAGATATGGCACTAGGGTAACTTAACCAAGGGTAGCTAATCATTGGAGAAGTACACCAAGTCCATATATCAAGGGTCAGAGTGCCACTCATGCCTAGACCCAGTCTAGGACTTACACTGCCTTCATTCTCCAAGAGAATGGCTACTCAGAACTAAGTTGAGTCTACTAGTACTAGATTGGTCTACATCGTGGTCCCAGACTAGATGTCTACTCAACACTAGGTTGAGTCTACCTAGGTCAGAGTTGGGTCTATATCATGGTCCCATACTAGATATCTACCATTTAACAGAATGGTCACTCAACACTGGGTTGAGCCTTCACTGTGGTCCCGAACCAAGTGGTTCCATTCTCCTAAGAGAAGGGCTCTCGATGTTGCTCAGAAAAATCAACACTCGCTCTCAGTGAGAGAGGAATTATATGCCATACCAAGCTTGTCACGAAATTACATGAACTTTGATGCTGTCAGAGGCTTGGTAAAGATATCTACAATCTGTTCATCTTTACGAATGTACTGCAACTTCAGAGAACCTCTTTGCACTAGGTATCTGATGAAATGATACCTCATTTCAATGTGTTTCGATCTATCATGAAACACTGGGTTTTCTGAAAGCTTTATGCAACTCTGATTATCTCAATGGATGATTGTTGAGTTGAGGTTTCCCTCAAACGGATCTGATAACAAATTTCTAAGCCAAATTGCTTCCTTGCAGGCATCGCTTGCAGCAATATACTCTGCTTTAGCTATACTCTAAGCTATGGAACCCTGCTTCATGTTGGACCAAGAGATCATTGCTAATCCCATACCGAAGCAATAAACAGATGTAATTTTTTGGTTAACTACACTGCCAAAACAATTTGAATCCGAATATCCAAATAACAATACTCCACTGCTGGAAGTATACTTGAGCCCATACGTAATAGTACCTCGCACATATCTGAGTATATGTTTAGCAGCTACCAAGTGTATGTGCTTCGGTCTGACATGAGCTGACTCAGTGCATTCACTATGTAGCATATTCCTGGTCTTGTATGCACGAGATACATCAGGGAACCAATGAGCTATCTATAGAGAGTAGAGTCCACACTTTGTGAACTAGAGGCTGAGTCCCGCAACTTTGTCAAGTTGGTAGTCATTGGTAAGCTCATGGACTTGTAGTCCTACATCCCAAATCTCTACAAGATGTCTACTGCATACTTTCCTTGTGTCAAGAAGATCTCACCTGGATTTTTCCAGACTTCTAAGCCAAGGAATTAATGCATCAATCCGAGATATTTCATCTCGAATTCAAAGGTAAGCTCCCTCTTACACTGGTCTATCAGTTGTTCGTCACCTGTAAAAAACAAGTCATCTACATATAGAAGAAGTATCAAGACATGATTATGAACAACTTTAAAGTACAAGTTAGAATCAGTTGTACATTTGGAAAACCCCAAGCTATGGAGAAATCCATCCATCCTAGCATACCAGACTTTTAGAGCCTATTTCAGTCCATACAAGGATTTCTTCAGTTTACATACATGGGTCTTCTTCCCATGAGTAACAAATCCTTCAAGTTGTTCAATATAAACTTCTTCCTCAATCTTACCATTGAGAAAGGTTGTCTTTACATCCATCTGAAAACTGCAGCATGTGAAATGATGGTTATGATGATAGTGTACCTAACAATAGGAGAAAATGTCTCATCATAGTCAATGCCTTCTTTCTAAGTGAATCCACGAGCTACGAATTTGGCTTTATACTTTTCCACACTACCATTTGCATCATGCTTGATCTTATAAATCCATCTGAATGTCACTACTGACTTTCCTGAAGGTCTGGGAACAACTTCCCAAACATCATTTTTCATTATTGACTTATACTCTTCAATCATAGCATCAACCCATACCTGTTTACTTGTTGCATCTTCGTATGATGAAGGTTCTGAACTGATAAGTTGAATCATAAGACCAGAGTACTTATGTGGTTTTATGCTTTCTATGAAAGTCTTTGGAGGAGCTTTATGCTTCTCGGCTTCTTGTACCATCTCTCAATACCAAGTGGGATGAGTATGTATGATGTGAAATCTTTCACATTGTATAGTGTGATTAAAGGAGATGTTAGACTGCAGAATATTTTGCATCTTATTTTAGTGGCACCCTAGTTGGAAGAGCTACCTACTTTCTACAAACTAGTTTTAGTTCAGAGAAAAAAAAGTAGGAAAAGTAGGAAAAGTAAGTAGAAATTAATGAGTGCAATTCTTCCAAAAGGTAGTAGTCTGGTAGATCACTTAACCAATGACATCAACAGTTCTCCTTTTGGGATATTGATCATGCCACCACAATTCTTAAGAATACACTAATTCTTTTGACACAAAAATTGTCTGCATTATAGAGTTGTGAAAAGAGAAGTTGAATATGTCTTTTCCAGAGTTCACAATAGAGGTATGTTGTAGACTTGAAGAAGTTTAAAGTTGATAGTCAAAGGCTTATAGATTATCTTTGTTTTTATGGTGTTTCCTATTTTTCTCTTAGCTACGTGACATGAAAGAGAAGCTATTATCACAACTATGGGATCGATGTCAAATTTGGTAAATAATGGAATCACCACCTTTGACCCATTTACAGGGTAGAAGAGTTTTCATGTGAAGAAACATATAAGGAAGAAAAAATATTCCATGAGAGAATGATTATACAAAGCACAATTACATATCATTACACTCTGCCTTGTGCATTGACATTAGCAACTAATTCTAGTCTTGGTCTAGTTCTGCATCCTTCTGTGACTTAATCCTTGCTTCTTTTTTTCTATTTTTTCCTCACTTGCTCTGTCTTTTTGTCCCAAGTGAACTAAGAGCATAGATACACGTAAAGCTAAATCTTAGAAGAAAATTCCTAAAACTACCTTTTGTAACTCTTGCCTATATGGTATCAATGCCAACATGGCTCTAATATGTACATGGATAATACCTCATTCTTTTGGAATGTTGATGGTCCCCATCAAATTACCTTTATGACAGGATTTGAACTTCCTAGTTATTGTTGGTTTGTTTTACAACTCAACTTGCAAATTTGGAATCAGTTCTTCTACAACAGGTATAAGAGGCTCTTCCTCATAATGTCAAACCATTGAAAATCTTTGACACTGACATTTCCTCTAATTGGGAGATTTATGACCTAGAATATTGGCAATGGATCACATGTAAGGATAGGGGTAGATGCTACAATGGCTAGTAATAATGTTGTTTTTTTCCCATAAGAGTTAATTTAGTGCTTTCAAGGTATTGGTAAATTCACGCTGAATCAATTTGGGAACCCCATTACCACTTCAATATGGAAATAAGGATGGCTATCAACTAAAGACCTAGGTTTGTTGGTGTATTATGATCACTCTTGGGAAAATTTTGTATCAAAAATGCAGAGAGTGTACATCAGACTTGGTGATTTTGTTGATGAACTAGTCTAGGCTCAAAACAAAGTTGCTAGATAGTTACAATCCAAAACAAGGATATATAGCCTTTGAAGCGGATGCAATACAAGTAGCAAGTATGTGGTTCTTTATATTGTGGAAGAACAAAGCCCCTAAAAAACTAAACTTCTAATGTGGATAGCTTTACATAATACAATTCTTACTTTGAAATTCCTACCAAAAAGAAAACAAAAAGTTGGGCCAAACATTTGTCTACTTTGTAGATTTGATTCCAAGACTTGCACTACTCACCTTTTCATAAAATTCCTATTTATTAAACATGTGTGGAAACATATGGAAGACAACCTTGGGAAGCATGCTATCTGGAATGAAGATTCTATTGAAGGTCGTTTCAAAATTTGGTTTGTCGGATCAAAACTAAAAAATTCTAAGAGTTACACCTTTCCTTGTTATATGGGAAATTTGGATTGCCATAAATTCCATTCTTTTTGAAGATTGAAGCATGCCTACTTTCCAAATCTCTACTCAAGTTAACAAACTACTTCATCATTGTCACGCTCTACTTGTTAACAAACTGCCTTTTGTAACTCTTTCCTATATGGTATCAATGCCAACATGGCTCTAATATGTACATGGATCAGACCTCAGTCCTTTGGAAGGTTTATGGTCCCCATCAAATTACCTTTATGACTGGATTTGGATTTCCTAGGTATTTTTGGACTGTTTTACAAGTTAACTTGCAAATTTGGAATCAGTTCTTCTACAACAGGTATAAGAGGCTCTTCCTCATAATGTCAAACCATTGAAAATCTCTGACACCAGTAGATCAGTGAACCAATGACATCAACAATGGATCTATTGGGATATTGATCATGCAACCAAAATTCCTAAGAATTACCTAAATCTTTTGACACAAAAATAGTCTGCATTATAAAGGTGTGAAAAGAGAAGCTAAATATGTATTTTCTAGAGTTCATAATAGAGGTATGTTGTAGACTTGAAGAAGTTTAAAGCCAACAGTCAAAGGCTTACAGATTGTCTTTGTTTTTATGGTGTTTCCTATTTGTCTCTTAGCTACGTGACATGTTAGAGAAGCTATTGTCACAGCTATGGGATCCATGTCAAATTTAGTAATGACTGGAATCACCACCTTTGACCCATTTGCAGGGGTAGAAGAGTTTTCATGTGAAGAAACATCTAAATGAGTTCTATATTCCACATCAAACTAAACAGGATTTTAAGTCATCGACTTGGTACCAGCAACATGAAAATAAGAGTCTTTGTGTGAGGAACATTCTCCACATTATGTAAATGAATTTATTTCAAAGAAATCAAAACTACTAAAGGATGCCTTGAAACACCTACCGATACATATTACTGTAATGAAGATGCCTAGAAATAAGGCACAACTTGCTTTAGATGTGTCCTGATTTATGCTTGCAAAAGCAACAATAGAGTAGGGGATTTAGAAAGAATGAAAGTACATAGCAAAAATATTAAAGATTCATTATACAACAGAGAAAATATCCAAGGAAGAAAAATTAATCCGTGAGAGAATGACTATACAAAGCACAATTACATATCATTACACTCTTCCTTATGCATTGACATTAGCGACTAATTCTAGTCTTGGTCCAAGTCTGCATCCTGCTGTGATTGAATCCTTGCTTCTTTCTTTTCTGTGTTTTCCTCACTTTCTCTTTCTTTTTGTCCCAAGTGAACTAAGAGCACCCAAAAAAAAAAGCTAAAGCTTAGAAGAAACTTCCTAAAATTTCCTTTTGTAACTCTTGCCTATATGGTATCAATGTCAACATGGCTCTAATATGTACATGGATAACACCTCATTCCTATGGAATTTTGATGGTCCCTATCAAATTACCTTTATGACTAGATTTGGACTTCCTAGGTATTGTTGGACTATTTTATAACTCATATTGCAAATTTGGAATCAGTTCTTCTACAACAGGTATAAGAGGCTCTTCCTCATAATGTCAAACCATTGAAAATCTCTGACACTGGAATTTCCTCTAATTGGGAGCTTTATGGCCTAGAATATTAGCAATGGATCACATGTAAGGATAGGGGTAGATGCTACAATGGCCTGTAATAATGTTGTTTTTGTTCTAGAAGAGCTAATTTAGTGCTTTCAAGGTATTGGTAAATTCACATTGAATAAATTTGGGAACCCTATTACCACTTCAATATGGAAAAAAGGATGGCTATCAACTCAAGACTTAGGTTTTTTGGTGGATTATGAACACTCTTGGGAAAATTTTGTATCAAAAATGCAAAGAGTGTACATCAGACTTCGTGATTTTTTTGATGAACTAGTCTGGGATGAGTATGCCTACTGCCACATCTTTCACATTATACAGTGTGATGAAAGGAGACATGAGACTGTAGAAGATTTTGGATCTTGTTTTAGTGACACCCTACTTGAAAGAGCTATCTACTTTCTGGAGCCTAGTTTTAGTTTAGAGAAAAAAAAGTAGGAAAAGTAGGAAGAAATTACTGAGTGCAATTATTCCAAAAGGTATTAGTATGCTAGATCACTTAACCAATGACATCAACGGTTCTTCTTTTGAACCGTTGTTAAACATGGTAAACTGAGTTGTTGCTAATCTAAACTTGGCAAGATGGGTACTGTTCCTAAAACCTATCTTCTTGCCTTTACATCAAGAAACAAAGACTAACAAACAACCTAAAATTGGTGCTTCAAAACATAGCCAATAGAACAAAATTCAATCTGGAGCTAAAGATTGTAAAATGGAACCAGCTGATTTTGAAAGGTTTATGAACTACTTGATTTTCACTCTAGATACATTGTTTTTACAGTTTCCCATATATTCTCAGAAGAGAAGACATCATTCAAACTTGATGAGCTTCATGGAGAAGACAATACTCAGTCATTAGGTTGACATGTCCTTAGAATTGAAAGTTCGTTCTGTTAAAACTCAATATCTTTCTTCTCTGAAAGAATTCACAAAGTTTATTTTTCTCCGTAGGTTTGAGAACCCTACATTCATGAAAGCTTTACATCGTCTTATTCTTTCACCGTCACAAGAATATCATGCTTCTGACATTGTTAGTCAATTTGGAACAGATGCTAATGAAGAGGAGAACGAAAAAGGTTTGGATGCTAATGAAGAGTGAAAAATGGAATTGACGATTTCCTCTTCTTGGCCTCTGTTTTTATGGTTGTGATATAATCTAATGAGGGTTTGATTGTGCCAAATTTGGTGTGATGTTTTTCCAAAAATAGATGATTCTAAAGAGAAATCATATTGAATTAGAATCCCTCTAAAATATATGGGTAAAGAAGGCTCCAAAATCATCTATAATCAACAATGTATTTAAAATAAATATGATTTTCCAAAAACTGAATTTGGTTTCCAAAATGCATTGCTTTTCCTGAGCTCAAAATAGTACCAAATCACCACAAAAGTATCACTACTAAGACTGCTCTCTCCTGGATAACTTTAGCATGAATAAAGCTGGATATAGCCTCCAAAGAAGTTCCCTAATTACCCCTCCTGCATGCTGAGATAATCATCACAACGCAAGCACATTGACAGCGCCCTCATATTCTGTTATCCCCTGTTTTCATGCAGATCTTAGGTGTCCTTCACAGTCAATCCATCTCAAAAGAGGTGCCCCTCTTTGAACATATTATCGTTTGATAAGATATTACTAATAAAACTTCAGAATGGTAGTTTAACTTGTCAACAAAGTTGACTTGATAAAGCGAACAATATTCCTGTTTCCATGAGAGATTTACCATACAAGCACTTAATGTGTAAAAAGAGGTAATATACATGATTAAATATTATAAGGATGCAAACCTACAATTGTAGGATAATACATGTCAGAAGTTTCCTCCATTGAAAGGGAATATTTTTGCAAATTTGGGAGTTGGAACTACAGAATAAAGAGGACTGTTCTATGTTATCTAAGAGAGTTAACTAAGAGAGGATTGTTCTATATTAACTAAGAGATCCAACTACCATTTTGGTTGTATGTTGATAAGAGCCAACTACTTACCATTGTTGTTCTAGGCAAATTATGGCACTATTTTTGTGAAAACAAACTCAAATGCCAAGAGTAACAATTGGATGAAATCAGCTTATAAACCTGCCATATTTACGTCATTGATGTTCTCTTGGGATTGAATTCCTCAAAGAGATGGGACTTATGGTATTCACCCAGTTGAAAATTTCATACATATTAATAACCATTGCAATTCAATGACCCTACAAGTTTCCAAAATGTATCTCCTAAGTAAATGCACAAATTGGTTTGTAAGGTCCAGCAAGCATCATTGCTAATGTCCATGAACCTAATGTCCTTCTCTTCACATTGGAAATTAGAGTTGTTTTGCATGCTCCACTCCCATTCTCATTCCAAGGTGTTCCCAAAAATTCTAGACATAGTCCCAGTTTGTATTACCAAGCACAATATTGAACCTAAAAGTTTATGACTGATCACCCTTGACTATCATCATTTCTGGAGAGATTTGAGCAACTACTGTACATTTATTCCTTGTGATTGGAGGATGATGCATAAATCACAAATCTGATAGTGCTTGTTTAATCCAAGTTCACATCCCACATTAGCTTCACGAATGCTATATTAGCAATAAGTACTCTTCTCTTTTCTAGAAATGTTCCCAGGCATAAAAACTGGTAAATGGTCCATGCACTATGCAATGCCTTTCCAAAAACCCTTGTATTGGATACAATTTTCACACACAAACTGAGTGCTAGCAATCCAGTGAGTATTGATGATACATGAGATGAATGGAGATACTCAGACCTTTTCTTCAATTTTGTGTTTTTCTGGCAGCATTCAAGGCCTAATTCCAGTGACCTCCTTAAGAGATACTAGTATTTTTCTCCGTTATGATTCCTAATTATGCACAGGATTTTGGATATTAGTGCATTCATACATAGAACAATATTGTAAGATTTTTTTTATAGGGCCCTTATACCTTGCTCACCTATTGTTGCATCATTTTAAACATAATATATATATCAGAGATTCAGATGTATCAATAAGTAGGATAAGTAGCATAGCTCTCTTATTCAACATCACCACAAACTTCTAGCAGTTGAGGTCCATCAGCTATCCAATCAGGGGATAAACAAATAACTTCACTTTTCCACTGTATCCATGAGATATTGTGAGCAGGAACTGTCACATAAGAATGGGAAAACTACAACATAGCAGTCAATCAAGAAATGCATTATCCATTAAGAAACACCCTAGATTCTTTGCACCCTAGGTCTAAGAAACACCACACCCTAAGCTACTTCACATCTCTTCACCCACTTTTAGGGTCATCCTTTGTGTTTTTTACGCATATTTCATATCCATACAGTTGGGTTTTTTACGCATACTTCCTATTCATGGGTTTTTTTATGAGTATTTGTTATCTCCTTGCGTTTCTTATATAGAGCAAGCGATAGCTGTGAGTTCTGAAAAGCACTCTGTTTCCTTTATTGGATAGAAAAGCCGAGAGAAAAGGATTCAAGACACAACATGGAATAGGAATAAAAAGATGAAATTAGACAGCTGGTATTATAAAAACATGTGCATTGTGCAAAGGTTTCAATCGTTGTGCCATTAAACTGACCTACAAATTACAATCCTGAGAACCTGTGGCAGTTTGCCTTAACCCAGATTCTGTAAATGATAAATATTTCAAACGCAACAAAAATTTGAACAGAAAATTTTTCCTCAATTTAGATTAAGCAAATGATAAACATGTTTGGGACAACAAAATATTGAACTAGATTCAGAGACAAAGCTAATATGGTTGCAAATGAATTGGCCAATATGGGTTTTAAAAGTAATACCCATGGTGCGGTATATAAATAGTTGAAGGATTATGGCCATAAAAAGTTCCTGAAAATTATCAAAGACAGTCTAATTGATTTGATAAGCAATGATAAAAATTCATCTTTGAACTAGGTTAATCATGCCATTGGATGTCAAAATAATTTATTGTTATTATGATCTGTACGAGGCATCTTGGCATCTGATTCAGAACCTGCCAAAGAACCAAGTTCAAAATAAAATATGTTATGCAGATGTGTGCTATTTCAATTACAGTGAAGTCAGTCCATGTTTTAATTTTCATTCCCTAATTTTATGTATTAAATTGGTTGTCAGTATATGTGAATGAACTATAACAATAATATGATTTTCAAGTCCCTAGATGTGTCAATCCTTTGTAAATAGAATCCATTGTTATATCCATATCTCTTATGTATGTTGATGAATCTATGAGGCCACCATTGCCTGAAACGCACACTCGAGTATATAATTATGTATCTTTCTCTATTTAAGTTGATACAAAATTCTTTACATACGACCTAAAAAAATCAATAGTTGAAAATGCAAATTGCTAAATTATCAACAACTTTACTGGGATTTCAGATGAAGAGAATGGCTTAGCCATCAGATGTTTTGAATAAAATTTAAAACTGTGCCTACCAGCATCTTGAGATAGAATGTACATTCAGTTTCAAAAAATAGACCCCAAAGTATAACTGTGGTCTGTCAAGTTAACAAGCTACTACAATGACAAACTAATAATTTGTCATTGTAATATCCAGTGACCAAGACTGTTGTTAAGCCCTTCCTTTTCTATTGATCAACCAAATTATGTTAATATTCATCGACTGTCATATTTAAACTAAGAAGAATACGCAAAGGATTTTGAGATCTGTATGTTACCTATTTTCCTTGTTGGTGACTTGAATGCCTGTTGAGGTGAATATAATTTGTTCACGAAAGCTACAGAACTCGCTGGATGAAATAGTGGGAAATTATCAAGTCATTGTGGTGGCCAAGTGCAATAAAATACCATAACATCAATGCCTCTAGAGTAGTGTTCGTTTACACTTATTTTGGCTCTATTAAGATGATGTAACAAGCTAGTTTTCCTTCCTGAAAACCCTAGCTGCATACACAGTATTATAGTTTCTTTCCACAATTGAAATTGACAGACTATAAATCCTACCAAGCTGAGTCCGGTCGTTCGATTCAACTCAATAATAGAATTTGAGCCCACCAATGAATATGCCATTTGGGAAGACCTGCCATTTAAAGTGAAATTGCTAAAAAATTTCAAGTGCCTGCACCAAATATCCATGGTTCTATTCCGTTTCTGTTTTCATTGACTGCATTTTTAGTACCCTTGAGCAAATGATCCCAATCTTTGAGAATGGTTTTTGTTGAGAGTCTCAAATCAAGCAAGAGAGAGCCTAGTTATTTTTAAGAGAAGTTAGAATGGGGCAAATAAATGATCTCGTTTCAGTAAGCGTTCCTCTTTCCTCGCTATCCTTAAATGGAGGCATGAAGGCTTTTCAATTCAACAATGGGTTGTGTTCTTCTAACTAATGTTTTGTACATAGATCTTATACTAAGCATTCATTCTTGACCTCCGATGTTTTTTTCATTTTACAACCATCTTTGATAACTCAGCCAATAACCAAAAAAAATCCCCTGTGGCTTATAGTATATTTTCAAAAAAATAAAATATTATTTAAAAAATAAAAATAAAACAAATTGGGGGAGTTAAAGACTAAATTCAAATTTGTTCAAAAATAAACGTGTCTAGATATTCCTCTTCCCCTCCATTGATTTTGATTTATTTTTTCAAGCATGAATTAAAAAATATTTTTTTTTAACCATGGGGGATGGGAAACTCGTCAGGACCACTTGGCAATACCCAGGGTCAAATCCATCGGTTGCCACTATAACCCCAAGAGTGTATGGTAACTTGTCGAGACCACTTGGCAAGACCCAGGGTCAAATCCGTCTGTTGCCACTATAACCCCAAGAGTATATCCAACAACCCACAAGCTAGGTATACCAATAACTTTTGACTCAGCAAAGGCTGAGACGTTCCGACAGGTTCAAATCCGTCGGTTGGCACTATAACCCCAAGAGGATATCCAACAACCCACAAGCTAGGTATACCAATAAATTTTGACTTAGCAAAGGCCGAGATGTTTTGACTCCCACTAAGGTGGATATCTATCCAAAAGGTCACCTACCCTGTGAGCCTTATCACAATAGGACATGTCTCATTGGGGTTCGATCCCTGGTGGGTTGGGTGAAAATCACCTTCCCCCACCATTAGGCCCCCAAGTCCTTGACATGAAACAAAAAAATAATTAGACTTGCAAGAGAGGAAAGAAGAAAGGACAAGTACCCTTCAACTCAGTTTGAATTGCATGCAACAGTTAAGTTGGTTTTGATTGTGGTGATCTTCCAGTTGTGAGTGGTCTCCTTTGCAATAAAACGATTTGATGTTGATATGAAGAGGCGGTCTTCCACAACTACTGGTATAGATTCAGTGAGTACATGTATGCGGTTGGTGCCTCTTTGGTGTTTATTCCATCTAAACCAAATCCCCTTGGATTGATGGGCTTCATGAAACTTGGTACACCTTCATTCTTAGTAGGTACTTTCTCAATTTGATAGATATGCGATAGGAAGAATGAAATACGATCTCCATGATTGGGCCATCAAGATAGGCGAATCAATATGTCTTGTTGTAGAGTGAGTGGGGTTATAAATATGTATTTATATCTTTTAGAGCTCCTCACTCAAAGAAATAATGGCAGTTCAAACATACAAGATTGCTACACAAGACACTAATTTAATGCATTTCCCAGTCAATCCTTTGGCTACTCAATTGAATGAAATGACGTATGAAAATATCCAATTGACATGAAAGAAAGGATGTACCAAAATCTCCAAACTGACATGAAAAATTAAGATTAGGCAATTAATAAAATACACACCATTTGGAGAGAGGAGAGACACAAATTCTTGGAAACTACATATGAAATTAGATGCCGAGGAGTGTCCATGTGGATTTACCAACCAGCATAAGATCTAGCCTAGCATATGTGATACATAACATTTCGTCCAGTCTTCCATAGTATATGGGTAGATTCATCAATGCATTATTAAATGTGTCATTCAGCAAGGAAACTAGGTGGATAGTGATATGAAGCCTCATAAATTGTGGAGCTGACATATGTGCATATCTTCCACACTTAACTTGGTTTATGTCACTCATACTTAGGGATTTGGAGTGTAGCAATCTATCGCAGTGAATGGTAGAAATATATAGGTATAATCATTGTGCCCTAGTGCTATTGTGTGGATCCATACTCTGATCATGTTTAATTCTTAGTTTAACCTAAAATGGGCATGGATTAATGGCAATGAACTTGTGTATTGGTTGTTATTTATATATGGGTTGCAACATAAATATGGTTGATCCCAATAACTCTAGATGAACCCCATACAAATATAAATTTTGATAACACTTCATGTGAGACCTTCCCCTTCACGAAGATTGAAAATACCAGTGCTTAAACTATAGCAAACTCCCTTTGTTGGACACCAATGCAGGTCCTAGTTTGAAATTGAGCCAATAATATGAGTGTGTTAGTGTTGCTCTATGTTGTTTAGATCAATAGTTGCTAATTCCACCCTTCACCAAAACATCTTCTAATCACATTATTACACAAGTATCCTTGTTGTAACAATGTTTCTATCACATTATTCACTGCAATAAGGTTGTTGATTTAATTTGGCATCAAGCAAGTTGTGTTTTCTAACCAATTTCTAAAAAATGAAAGATAGTGTGACAACAATCAATCCTATTGGCTTGGTGATAATTGGTTTTAAAGATTATACTCTCTATTTAAAAGTGATAGGAAAAAAAATCATCAAGGTGTTTACATGTCGATTTTCTAAGATAATATGGACTTCTAGAGGTTTGTAATGGAATATTTTTGTAAAGTTTGCCAACAAAGGTTTGTGTGGAAATTGGGTCATGGTGCGGAATTCACTGCGATGCATTGGTGCTCTTCATACAATGACATTATTAACATTTCTCCATGACCAATGCGCACCAAAGGGGCAATGACCAAAAAAATTCATTAATGTTTCACTTTGGTATGTGTGCAGTAATCCTCTAATAGAATGTCACACCAATGCTCCATGATTGGTGTGCATTGAAGGGACGCCCCAAAAGACTTCAATGGTCCACTTTGCTTAATAGTGATCTTAATACAATGATGCACCATAGGGGTGGTTACCCATTATTAAAAGAGATTGATGCTCCTCTTTGGTATAAGAACATTGTTACTCCACTTTAATTTGGATGCATTGATGCTCTTAATATAGTGGCAGAACTATGCTCCATGACCAATGCATCATGAAGGATAAACCACACAAGAAGGGCATGGGGGCTCCACTTTGGTATGGTAACATGGGTGCTTGATTATGGTCTAGGTGCATCAATGCTCCACTTTAATCTCAATTAATTGGTGCCATGTTAGTATTTTTGTTGCACTAGTCACATATTGTTTGTATTTGTATTAGGATATGCTTAAATTATTTACCTTTGGTATGAAATTAGTACTCCACTTTGGTCTAGTCACACAGATTCTCCTGGATGTGTTTTTTATACATTATATTGGATTATTTGTATTCTTTAGTGATGAATCTCATTGAATGTTTCACAACTTTATTTAATATCAGGGAGCTCAAAGAAGGGAGAAGTTCAATTTGCATCCTCAATACATTTAATATGAGAAAATAGCAAGAAGAGGTGATTCCACAAGAGGATGAAAGACCAACAATCATTAATAGGAAAGACTAAGATGATTCCAATGAAGCAACCCTTTTTCTCCCTCTTCATTTTATTTTTGGGGTTTTGAAAGGTTATGTGTGGTAAATTTTTTCTTCTAGGGGTAAAAATTCATTAATGGAAAAAAAATAAGGTTACATCATGTCTTAATAACCTTATTTCCATTGATGTTTCCATGTATTCTCATTCCTTGGAATTATGACTTATTGTTGCATCATGGATTCATTTTTCTATGCTTATGGGATAATTTTCTTAATTATTCTCAATTTTAATGTTTGTCCCACAACATTGGGATTTGACCCACTAAATCTTGAACCCTAGATATTTTTAGAAGATTTAAAGGAAATTGATTATGTTTTCCAAGGAAACCTATAATTCATGAATGGATAGAAAATAATCATCAACAATGTGTTTGTCAACCACTTGTAAAGCATCCATCTCAAGGGAAGGTCAATTCGTTTGATAAATCCTAAAGTACCACTCACTGCCTCAAATGCCTTTCATTCAAAGCCTAGAACGTGAAAGGACCTTATAATTCCTGTTATTTTTAACTCGACCCACACCCCACCTACCTAAAAGAAGTAACTTACGCCACCAAACATTATGGTGCAAAATTCCATCTTCAATTTAATATTCAATTCCACATTATTGCATATGACGTCCATTTATAGGATTATCACTGGTATTTTCCCTGGGCTTATGGCCAATCGAGCCATTCTCAATGTATGAGTAATGGGGGAAAAAATTACGATCTTCATGCATATCTGGTTTTTTAGGATGTAATATCTATGTATAACAACCTGTCGAAATAGAACTAGATATGCATGTTTAGGTATTGGAATAAGCTTACCAAGTTCTCGATACCTAAGGAATACTCAGAGCATAAATGGGATGGTACCTTAAGCAAAAGAATAGAAGAGGAACAATTATAGGACAGGCTCATGGGAATCACTTTTAGTCAAGGCATCAAAGGTATAAATAACTCCCACTTTTCAGATGATAGTCTGCTATTGGGTGGAACTCCTAAGCATGAAAAAATCCATCCATGATGCAACAATAAGTCATAATTCCAAGGAATGATAATACTAACACACTCATATTGTTGGCTCAATTTCAAACCAAGACCTACATTGGTGTCCAATAAAGGGAGTTTTCTATAGTTTAAGCACTGGAATTTTCAATCTTCGTGAAGGGGAAGGTCTCACATGAAGTGTTATAAAAAATTATATTTGTAAGGGGTTCATCTAGAGTTATTGGGATCAACCATATTCATGTTGCAACCCATATATAAATAAAAACCAATACATAAGTTCATTGCCATTAATCCATGCCGATTTTAGGTTAAACTAAGAATTAAACATGATCAGAGTATGGATCCACACAACAACACAATGATTATACTTATAGATTGCTACCATTCACCACAATAGAATACAAACATTATAAAAAAGCACATCATCAACATAAATAGAAATACCAACATAGATTTCAAGGTGGGGCTCATTCAAATGGTGTGTATTTTTATAATTTCCTAATCTTAATTTTGCATGTCAGTTTGGAGCTTTTGGTGCACCCTTTCTTTCATGTCAATTGGATCTTTTCATATGTCATTTCATTCAATTGAGTAGCCAAAGGATTGAGCGGGAAATGCATTAAATTAGCATCTTGTGTAGTAGTCTCGTATGTTTGAACTGCCATCATTTCTTCGAGTGAGGAGCTCTAAAAGTATAAATACATCTTGATAACCCCACTCACTCTGCAACAAGACATATCGATTCACCTATATTGATGGCCCAATCATGGAGATCATATTTCATTCTTCCTATCGCATCTCCATCAAATTGAGAAAGTCCCTATTAAGAATGAAGGTGTACCAAGTTTCATGAAGCCCATCAATCCAAGGGGATTTGGTTTAGATGGAATAACGACCAAAGAGATACCAACCGCATACATGCACTCACTGAATCTATACCAGTAATTGTGGAAGACTGCCTCTTCATATCAACATCAAATCATTTTATTGCAAAGGAAACCACTCACAACTAAAAGACCGCAATCAAAATCAACTCAACTGTTGCATGCAATTCAAACTGAGCTCAAGGGTACTTGTCCTTTCTTCTTTCCTCTCCTACAAGTCTAATTATTGTTTTGTTTCATGTCAAGGACTTGGGACCTAATGGTGGGGGAAGGTGATTTTCACCCAACCCACCATATCCACCTCAGTGGGAGTCAACGTGGGTCTTGTGAGGTGATCCCAATGAGTTACCCATTCCCCATCGTCAAATTTTTTTTTTTTTTGTTTTTGAATTTCTTCTTTAACTCCCCCAATTTGTTTTATTTTTATTTTTTTAAATAATATTTTACCTTTGTTTTGAAAATATAATATAAGTGGGAAGGGAATTTTTTTGGGTTATTGGCTGAACAGTAGAGGGAAAGAATGAATGCTTAGTATAAGATATTTGGTTAGAAGAACACAACCCACTGTTGAAATGAAAATCCTTCATGCCTCCATTCAAGAATAGTGAGGACAGAGCATAAACAAGATCATTTCTTTGCCCCATTCCAACCCCTAAAAATAACCAGGCTCTCTCCTGCATGATTTGAGTTGCTCAACAACAACCATTCTCAAAGTTTGGGATCATTTGCTCATGGGTACTAGGAATGCAGTCAATGAAAACAAAAATGGAATAGAACCATGGATATTTGGTGCAGGCACTTGAAAAAATTTAGTATTTTCACTTTAAATGGCAGGTCTTCCCAAATGGCATATTCATTGGTGGTCTCAAATTCTATTATTGAGTTGAATTGAACGACCAGACTCGGCCTGGCAGGAGTTATAGTCTGTCGATTTCAATTGTGGAAAGAAACTATAATACTGTGTATGCAGCTAGGGTTTTCAGGAAGGAAAAACTAGCTTGTTACGTCATCTTAATCGAGCCAAAATAAGTCTAAACCAACACTGCTCTAGAGGCATTGATGTTATGGTATTTTATTGCACTTGGCCACCACAACGACTTGATAATTTCCCACTATTTCATCGAGCGAGTTCTGTAGGTTCTGTGAACAAATTCTATTCACCTCAACGGGCATTCAAGTCACCAACAAGGAAAAGAGGTAACATACAGATCTCAAAATCCTCTGCGAATTCTTCTTAGTTTAAATATGACAGTCGATGGATATTAACATAATTTGGTTGATCAATAGAAAAGGAAGGGCTTAACAGCAGTCTTGGTCACTGGATATTACAATGACAAATTATTAGTTTGTCATTGTAGTAGCTTGTTAACTTGATAGACCACAGTTATACTTTGGGGTTTTTTTTTTGAAACTGAATGTACATTCTATCTCGAGATGCTGGCAGGCACAGTTTTAAATCTTATTCAAAACATCTGATGGCTAAGCCATTCTCTTCATCTGAAATCCCAGTAAATTTGTTAATAATTTAGCAATTTGCATTTTCAACTATTGATTTTTTTAGGTCGTATGTAAATAATTTTGTATCAACTTAAATAGAGAAAAATACATAATTATATACTCGGGTCTACGTTTCAGGCAATGGTGGCCTCAGAGATTCATCAACATACATATGGGATATAGATATAACAATGGATTCTATTTACAAAGGATTGACACATCTAAGGACTTGAAAATCATATTATTGTTATAGTTCATTCACATATACTGACAACCAATTTAATACATAAAATTAGGGAAAGAAAATTAAAACATGGATTGACTTCACTCTAATTGAAATAGCACACATTTGCATAACATATTTTATTTTGAACTTGGCTCTTTGGCAGGGTCTGAATCAGATGCTAAGATGCCTCGTACAGATCATAATGACAATAAATTATTTTGACATCCAATGGCATGATTAACCTAGTTCAAAGATGACTTTTTTATCATTGTTTATCAAATCAATTAGACTGTCTCTGATAATTTTCAGGAACTTTTTATGGCCATAATCCTTCAACTATTTATATACCGCACCATGGGTATTACTTTTAAAACCCATATTGGCCAATTCATTTGCAACTAGATTAGCTTTGTCTCTGAATCTAGTTCAATATTTTGTTGTCCCAAACATGTTTATCATTTGCTTAATCTAAATTGAGGAAAACTTTTCCGTTCAAATTTTTGTTACGTTTGAAATTATTATCATTTACAGAATCTGGGTTAAGGCAAACTACCAAAGGTTCTCAGGATTGTACTTTGTAGGTTAGTTTAATGGCACAGCAATTGAAACCTTTGCACAATGCACATGTTTTTAAAATACCAGCTGCCTAATTTCATCTTTTTATTCCTAGTCCATGGTGTGTCTTGAATCCTTTTCTCTGGGCTTTTCTATCCAATAAAGGAAACAGAGTGCTTTTCAGAACTCACAGCTATCACTTGCTCTATATAAGAAACGCAAGGAGATAAAAAATGCTCATAAAACAACCCATGAATAGGAAGTATGCGTAAAAAACCCAACTGTATGGATAGGAAGTATGTGTAAAAAATACAAAGGATGACCCTAAAAGTGGGTGAAGAGATGTGAAGTAGCTTAGGGTGTGGTGTTTCTTAGACCCAGGGTGCAAAGAATCTAGGGTGTTTCTTAATGCATAATACATTTGTTGATTGACTGCTATGTTGTAGTTTTCCCATTCTTATGTGACAGTTCCTGCTCACAATATCTCATGGATACAATGGAAAAGTGAAGTTATTTGTTTATCCCCTGATCAGACAGCCGAGTGACCTCAACTGCTAGAAGTTTGTGGTGGTGTTGAATAAGAGAGCTATGCTACTTATCCTACTTATTGATACATCTGATATATATATTATGTTTAAAATGATGCAACAATAGGTGAGCAAGGTATAAGGGCCCTATAAAAAAAAATCTTACAATATTGTTCTATGTATGAATGCAGTAATATCCAAAATCCTGTGCATAATCAGGAATCATAAAGGAGAAAAATACTAGTATCTCTTAACGAGGTTGCTGGAATTAGGCCTTGAATGCTGCCAGAAAAACACAAAATTGAAGTAAAGGTTTGAGTATCTCCATTCATCTCATGTATCATCAATACTCACCAGATTGCTAGCACTCAGTTTGTGTTTGAAAATTGTATCCAATACAAGGGTTTTTGGAAAGGCATTGCATAGTGCATGGACCATTTACCAGTTTTTATGCCTAGGAACATTTCTAGAAAAGAGAAGAGTACTTATTGCTAATATAGCATTCTTGAAGCTAATGTGGGATGTGAACTTGGATTAAACAAGCACTATCAGATTTGTGATGTATGCATCATCCTCCAGTCACGAGGAAGAAATGTATAGTACTTGCTCAAATCTCTCCAGAAATGATGATAGTCAAGGGTGATCAGTCATAAACTTTTAGGTTCAACAATGTGCTTGGTATTACAGACTGGGACTATGGCTAGAATGTTTGGGAACACCTTGGAATGAGAATGGCAGTGGAGCATGTAAATCAAATCTAATTTCCAATGTGAAGAGAAGGACATTAGGTTCATGGACATTAGCAATGATGCTTGTTGGACCTTACAAACCAATTTGTGCATTTACTTACGAGATACATTTTGGAAACTTGTAGGGTCATTGAATTGCGATGGTTATTAATATGTATGAAATTTTCAACCAGGTGAATACCACAAGTCTCATCTCTTTGAGGAATTCAATCCCAAGACAACATCAATGACGTAAATACGGCAGGTTTATAAGTTGATTTCATCCAATTGTTACTCTTGGCATTTGAGTTTGTTTTCACAAAAATAGTGCCATAATTTTCCTGGAACAACAATGGTAAGTAGTTGGCTCTTATCAACATACAACCAAAATGGTTAGGTTTTGGTGATTTGTGTGCTACTCTCTTAGTTAATATAGAAAAATCCTCTCTTAGTTAACTCTCTTAGATAACATAGAACAATCCTCTTTATTCTGTAGTTCCAACTCCCAAATTTGCAAAAATATTCCCTTTCAATGGAGGAAACTTCTGACATGTATTATCATACAATTGTAGGTTTGCATCCTTATAATATTTAATCATGTAGATTGCCTCTTTTTTATGCATTAAGTGCTTGTAAGGTAAATCTCTCATGGAAAGAGGAATTGTCACGTCCCCGACCCTTCGACCGGCGAAGAGGACGTGATGAACACCAAAACAAACGAGAAAACAGGCCCATGAACACGAACAAGGATTAAATGCTGAAATTAAAAACTGAAACACAATGCATACTAAGATGCATAATCCATCATACAGAGATACATAATTCATCAACATACAAATGCATACTAAGATGCATAGAGCATACGAAGACACACAGTCATTCAATACATGATTTCCCATCATTCAGAGGAAGCAACATATACATTCCAGCATTCACATGTTCATCATAATTCATTTGTCATCAATATAATTGCAGAGATGAAACAATCAGAAGTACTTGTATTTTAATGAAGAACTCGCCCCGCAACCAGCTACGTCGCTACAACGTTCCACCCAACCATAGGCCAGCGTGCTCATCAATCTCTCAGCAACACTGCCACCCCCAAGCTAGGCATGATTCCTCAAGGAATAAGAGTCAATGCAGGCTTACACATAGGCATGGTTCACAAGGCATAGACAAGCCAACTCTGTTGGGTTTATCAGGCCATCAAGGAGCTAGGATAGTCTAAATGCCAATTTGGTGGCCTCAACACCAATCTTCTCATGCATACGCAGCCTCTAATCCCACTCATAATAGTCTGAAGACCAACCACTTCATACCGCAGCAACACAACCCACTCACGGCTATGTGATGAAGGCAGAGACAACCAGGGACAATCCCCAACCAACAGGTGAGACACAGCTCAAGTCCACAAGGCAGCTCAGAGTTGATCTTGGCCCTAGCATGGCCAAAACAACTCAACAACAACCCAAAACCAGGGTGCATCAACAACCACAACCCCACAATGAATGATGGCAACAAACCATAGTCCACAATGGATAATAAATAGCACGCAGCTCCTCAATGCAATAGCTGAAGACAAAGAAAATCCCACATGGGAATGAAAAGGTCCAATTCTCAACCTAGATAGGGGAAGCACACATGCAAGCCCCCAAGACGTAAGGCAACACAATCGACCATAGTGGGGAAAGAACAGCCCCGGTCTCACAACGAAATAGCAAAAAAATTACACAGTTCGACAGTGGAGAGAAACCAGACTCTCGGCATGGACTGAAGGGAAAACACAACCGCAGACCATAGTGGACAGTATGCATGGCCACAATCAACAAGGAGAGGTATACATACCACCAAAACTGGTGTGAAACACACAAGAACACATCCTTGAGCGTGAATGGCTCTTGCACCCAAAATTCCTGAGTGGCAGCCACGATCTCACCCGCTCCCTGCGTGAGGAAAAACCAACGCAGAATCTCCTGTGCGTGAGGAGAAAATAGAACATCTCCCTCTCTGCATGAGGATCCTTGCGTGAGAGCAAACAGACCTGCCTATGCGCATGGATGAACATACCAACGAGAGGACGAACAAACCACCATCATGAAGGTTGGAGTTGTGGGAAAGAGAGTGAATGCTTCCCCTACCCCCATGCGACGTGAAGAGGAAGGATCCACTGGTGGATTGGGCACGTGGGCAAGGATTGAACGTCTTGCCACAACCACCCCCACTCAGCAATAACTACCTCAACCAACAACAACAAGACAATAAAGAGGTTGGATGAGACAAGAGAGGATGGAAAATCAACAAGGTGGCAACACATGGGTTTCCCCCCCATAGACCAAGGTTTGACATCCCCCACCCCTTATCCTTTGGAATCATGCCCTTTTCATTCAACGTTGAACTGCCATAGCTAGTTGTGGTTTACTTTTAATTGATGTGTGTGTTTACATGATGCCATACCATAATGTGCCTAATAGCACGATATACCATCGGCAACTATCCCCGTTGTCGAAACATACACAACCAAATTGATGGTGGGGATTTTTCCTTGAGCTCCTCACCACGATTAATTACAATATATACATCATGCAAACGGGGTCAAAACTGGGGTGTTACAGGAATATTGTTCGCTTTATCAGGTCAACTTTGTTGACAAGTTAAACTACCATTCCGAAGTTTTATTAGTAATATCTTATCAAACGCTAATATGTTCAAAGAGGGGCACCTCTTTTGAGATGGATTGACTATGAAGGATACCATTTTTTTCTCCTTGAACTGCTGATAAGATCTGCATGAAAACAGGGGATAACAGAATATGAGGGTTTTTTCCATGTGCTTGTCTTGTGATGATTATCTTAGCATGTAGGAGGGGTAATTAGGGCACTACTTTGGAGGCTATGTCCATCGTTATTCATGCTAAAGTTAGCTAGGAGAGCGCACTCATATTAGTGATACTTTTGTGGTGATCTGGTACTATTTTGAGCTCAGGAAAAGAAATGCATTTTGGAAACCAAATTCAGTTTTTGGAAAATCATATTTATCTTAAATACATTGTTGCTTATAGATGATATTGGAGCCTTCTTCAACCATATATTTTAGTGGGATTCTAATTCAATATGATTTCTCTTTAGAATCATCTATTTTTGGAAAAACATCACACCAAATTTGGCACAATCAAACCATCATTAGAATATAGCACAACCATAAAAACAGAGGCCAAGAAGAGGAAATCGTCAATTCCATTTTTCACTCTTCATTAGCATCCAAACCTTTTTCGTTCTCCTCTTCATTATCATCTGTTGCAAATTGACTAACAATATCAGAAGCACAATATTCTTATGACGGTGAAAGAATAAGACAATGTAATGCTTTCATCAATGTAGGGTTCTCAAACTTATGGAGAAAAATCAACTTTGTGAATGCTTTTAGAGAAGAAAGATATTGAGTTTTAACAGAATGAACTTTCAATTCTAAGGACATGTCAACCTAATTACTGAGTATTTTCTTCTCCATGAAGCTCATCGAGTTTGAATGATGTCTTCTCTTCTGAGAATATATGGGAAACTATAAAAACAATGTATCTAGAGTGCAAATCAAGCAATTCATAAACCTTTCAAAATTAGTTGGTTCCATTTTACAATCTTCAGCTCTAGATTGAATTTTGTTCTATTGGCTATGTGTTGAAGCACCAATTTCAGTTTGTTTGTTAGTCTTTCTTTCTTGATGTAAAGGAAAGAAGCTAGGTTTTAGGAACAATGCCCATCTTGCCAAGTTCAGATTAGCAACAACTCAATTTACCAAGTGTAACAATGGTTCAAAAGAAGAACTGTTGATGTCATTGGTTAAGTGATCTAGCAGACTACTACCTTTTGGAAGAATTGCATGCAGTAATTTCTTCCTACTTTTCCTAGTTTTCTTTCTCTGAACTAATACTAGGCTGCAGAAAGTAGATAGCTCTTTCAAGTAGGGTGTCACTAAAATAAGATCCAAAATCTTCTACAGTCTCACGTCTCCTTTCATCACTGTACAATGTCAAAGATGTGGTAGTAGGCATACTCATCCCAGACTAGTTCATCAAAAAAATCACCAAGTCTGATGTACACTCTCTGCATTTTTGATACAAAATTTTCCCAAGAGTTTTCATAATCCACCAAAAAACCTAAGTCTTGAGTTGATAGCCATCCTAGTATCTCTTAATGAGGTCGTTGGAATTAGGCCTTGAATGCTGCCATAAAAACACAAAATTGAAGAAAAGGTCTGAGTATCTCCATTCATCTCATGTATCATCAATACTCACTATATTGCTAGCACTCAGTTTGTGTGTGAAAATTGTATCCAATACAAGGGTTTTTGGAAAGGCATTGCATAGTGCATGGACCATTTACCAATTTTTATGCCTGGGAACATTTCTAGAAAAGAGAAGAGTGCTTATTGCTAATATAGCATTCATGAAGCTAATGTCGGATGTGAACTTGGATTAAACAAGCACTATCAGATTTGCGATGTATGCATCATCCTCCAGTCAAGAGGAAGAAATGTACAGTACTTGCTCAAATCTCTCCAGAAATGATGATAGTCAAGGGTGATCAGTCATAAACTTTTAGGTTCAACAATGTGCTTGGTAATACATACTGGGACTATGGCTAGAATGTTTGGGAACACCTTGGAATGAGAATGGGAGTGGAGCATGTAAAACAACTCTAATTTCCAATGTGAAGAGAAGGACATTAGGTTCATGGACATTAGCAATGATGCTTGTTGGGCCTTACAAACCAATTTGTGCATTTACTTAGGAGATACATTTTGGAAACTTGTAGGGTCATTGAATTGCGATGGTTATTAATATGTATGAAATTTTCAACCGGGTGAATACCATAAGTCCCATCTCTTTGAGGAATTCAATCCCAAGACAACATCAATGACGTAAATATGGCAGGTTTATAAGTTGATTTCATCCAATTGTTACTCTTGGCATTTGAGTTTGTTTTCACAAAAATAGTGCCATAATTTTCCTGGAACAACAATGGTAAGTATTTGGCTCTTATCAACATACAACCAAAATGGTAGTTGGCTCTCTTAGTTAATATAGAACAATCCTCTCTTAGTTAACTCTCTTAGATAACATAGAACAATCCTCTTTATTCTGTAGTTCCAACTCCCAAATTTGCAAAAATATTCCCTTTCAATGGAGGAAACTTCTGACATGTATTATCATACAATTGTAGGTTTGCATCCTTATAATATTTAATCATGTAGATTACCTATTTTTATGCATTAAGTGCTTGTAAGGTAAATCTCTCATGGAAACAGGAATATTGTTCGCTTTATCAAGTCAACTTTGTTGACAAGTTAAACTACCATTCTGAATTTTTATTAGTAATATCTTATCAAACGCTAATATGTTCAAAGAGGGGCACCTCTTTTGAGATGGATTGACTGTGAAGGACACCATTTTTTTCTGCTTAAACTGCTAATAAGATCTGCATGAAAACAGGGGATAACAGAATATGAGGGCACTGTCAATGTGCTTGCCTTGTGATGATTATCTCAGCATGCAGGAGGGGTAATTAGGGCACTGCTTTGGAGGCTATATCCAGCGTTATTCATGCTAAATTTAGCCAAGATAGTGCACTCTTATTAGTGATACTTTTGTGGTGATTTGGTACTATTTTGAGCTCAGGAAAAGCAATGCATTTTGGAAACCAAATTCAGTTTTTGGAAAATCATATTTATCTTAAATACATTGTTGCTTATAGATGATACTGGAGCCTTCTTCAGCCATAGATTTTAGTGGGATTCTAATTCAATATGGTTTCTCTTTAGAATCATATATTTTTGTAAAAATATCACACCAAATTTGGCACAATCAAACCCTCATTAGAATATAGCACAACCATAAAAACAGACGCCAAGAAGAGGAAATCGTCAATTCCATTTTTCACTCTTCATTAGCATCCAAACCTTTTTCATTCTCCTCTTCATTAGCATCTATTGCAAATTGACTAACAATATCAGAAACACGATATTCTTGTGATGGTGAAAGAATAAGACAACGTAATGCTTTCATCAATGTAGGGTTCTCAATGTGACTATTTTCTGCAATTTTTGTAACAATAAGTTGGTTTTATGCAGTAGCTTACCTAGCACTGATTGAGGAATGAATAACATTGCTATATATATACAGTTTGTTGTGTTCACCTGTATATGCAAGATATTCGTGCTCTAATCTTTAAAATCAGTTCAGAGCTCTACAATTAAATACTTTAGGATGACAAGTACGATTTAGATATACAGTGAATAATGTCAAATTGGCACTCATCTCATTTAAATATATAGTAGCTAGCTGATATCTTGTCTTATGTGTGCTCTTGCAAGTTCCTAACTAGTGTTAACCCCATGGAAGTTATAAAAATATTTGGAAAGACTGGCTTTGAGAAACTAGGTTTTGGAAGTTTGATCTTGGACATGATTAGCCCTGCCAAGCCATCCTTGGGATTTGGGTGTTTGGCTATTGGTGTTTGGGATTACCACTTGTCCACCTCTGTACTGGCCCTAGTGAATAACATTTAACCTTGCATGGGGGCAGTGGGTGTACTATGTTTGATAAGGTCTGCTGGTGAGAGTGCTGATGGTTGATTTTTGGCCCAAGACGAGGAAAAATGTTAACGTTGATGGTAATGCACTCCATGCAATATCAAGTATTATGGATGTGGATTTCGACAAGAATGGATGGCAAGACCAAGAGTGAAATTACAAGAATGGATGGCAAGACATAGGAACTAGTGGCAAAATATGTTCTAATTATGTATTAATAAGATTGTTTCAAAGTTTAGTTGACTTTTTAACTTAGATTCTAATGTAATTGAAAACCAAATTCCAATGAAAACCCAAATTCCAATGAAATTCCTGAATATGCAGGGTTTTGTAAATTCAATAACTTATCTTCCATTTGTGTGTATTGGTGATTTTTACTGGTTTAAGAAGTATATAGACGAATTTGATATGGATCCAAAATTTGATGTCTCTAATTTCTGAAATCCAGTTTAATAAGTATATAGACAAATTTCATCTGAATAATAAATTTATGTCTCTAATTTCATAAAGCCAGTTTAAGAAGTGTCTAGAGGAATTTGATCAGAATAAAAAATTGTGTCTCTAATTTCCGAAATCCTATTGGAACTTGGTAACTATAATTTAAACTGATTCAAAAGTAACTAAAATTTCTCACAAATTAATTGAAAAGAGGCTCCCTTTCTTGGCATGCTAATAGTATATTGTACTTGGTCAAGATAAAAACTGACTCTTTGAAGGCTCTTGTACTCTCAAGGTGACAATACTAAAAACCCTATTTGAAGGCTCTGAGCTCTCAAGATGATAGTATTTGTTGTGCTGTTGGAAACTAAGATTTCATACTGCAGTGTAGTTCTCTCCACAACTTACTTTGCTTAGCTAAGTAATAATAGGATTTTTAGTAATTTCATTCAATCTATTATCTCCACATGCATTGCATCAAATTTTGGTGTCAAGTCACATGTCATAAGTTGAAAGTAACAACGGATCAATGGTTCCATATGGGTATTGTATATAAAGGTAAGATAATTATATTATTTTCAGGTCGGTGTACTTACTACAAAGCTGCAGGCATAACAACATCACAATCATTATATAGGACATGGATGCAGTTTCATCTTTTGATGAACGCAATCAACTCAAATAGAATCGGACAAAATTTGTGAGCTTTGTCTGTACACTCAGAATGCCAAAATCCTCTTTAAAAGGTTTAGTAAATCCTCGCTTAGATATCATACATTTCCAAGCACATAACAGAATTTACAAATACCAACAAATCGCTCTCAAGCAAATTTGACAATGGTGTTTACCTGAAGTGCAATTAAATACCAATCCCATATGTAGGGTGTTTTAGGATGAGTACACAACTTTAACATATGACTAATTTTTCAAATACCACCAGCTTCCATCATACAAGATTGGCAATAGTTTCTACCTGATGGGAGGTCATATACTAATTCCATATGGACACTTTTCTATATAGGAAAACACTGTATTAACTGGCCAGAAGTATTGAAGAATATGATTGTCAATTTGTCCCAAAGTAATCCAGAATGGTTTTCCTCTTTGAAGATGAAGGTGGATTTAAGACTGAAGAGGGAATTTTCATAGATTCTGGAGTTTTTGGAATGAGGGCTTCGTTCTCTCTACTAATTTGTGAAATGGCCTTTGAAAGACTGACGGCATGAGGGCTTCTTTCCAAGGACAATGTTCCCAAAAACAATTTTTTTGAGGCCTTAGGGGTCAAATCTTTAGCACTTGTGTATTGTGGTGTGAATACTTTATCATCTGCAAAAGCAACTTTTGTATCACAAGCTAGGATGTCCAAAGGAGATGTTTCCAAAGATGTTCTGTATATGTTGAATCAAACAATCTTTGACAGACAGAAGAAGGAAAAGCTTATATTATTCGACGAACTACAGATGGAGTACAATTCTCGCTCTCAAAAGTGCAATCCTTAATACTCCAAACTCGGACCTGTTCAGTTACAGAGTAAATGATTGAATGCAAGTTTACACAAAAAAAAATATGATTTGAGGCTTAAAATTAAAGATATGTAAGCATCTAGCGATGACTATGAATTCATCATTATGCAAAAAATTGTGTTCAGTACCGTGTAATCATCTGAACAAGTTGCAATCTTGCAAAAATCAATTGGACAACTGCAAACAAAAGTTATCAATATAAGAAACTACAAAAGAGGATAGAAAATTGTTGCTGATGTTAGAATAATCAAGCCATAGTTATCTACCTTAGACATTAATTTCATTATTTTTGTCTTATTTGCCTAGTTCATGTGTCCCACCTTGTGCAAGTTGTCATTTACCTATCCATAGTGGTCAAACTTTCCTTATTTGACTCATGTAGCACTTGGGAAACCTCAAGGAATCAAATCTGCTTTATTCCTGGCCTCCTAAGTGCCCTTCTGCTTTTCCTGCTTTATTCCCTGCTTGTCCAGTGTTTTAAGGCAAATGGAAAAGCTTGACTAGGTGAGGTTGACTAGTTTTTTGTCCTACACATCCTCCTCTCTTTTCTCCTTGTAAAAGCATGTATTAGTTGTCATTCCATCACGCTTTAACTTGCCTAATACTTTTTTCTAATTCGTAAGCTCCATGACTGATTTGGGATCAACTTTTTGCACCTATGGGGGATTTACTTAATTTTAGTAAGCCTGCTTTATGCTAAATTTGAATTGCTCCTCATGCATTCGAATCCCTTATGTAATTATTTAATGATGCAACCTATTATGTTACAAGGTTGGCTATTGTACACTTATTCAATACAATTTAGTGTTCAGCTCATTATTCAGTCTCTTTTGTGAGTGATTTTGCATGTTCAATTGATAATTGTTGTGAGTAAAATTAATCTATCACTGGGTTCAATTTCCACATGGTATCAGATCCATTGTAGATCGATTTCTCTCCTTCAAAATTGTTTTGCAGGTTTGACATCAGTGACTGGGAGCCTTCTACTAACAGCCGGGACAGATTTTCTAAGCTATGGATCAATCACAGAAAACTATGTTGATTCCCTTCAATTTATTTGAATGGAAAGCAGAGATGGAGATACTATTGAGAGAGAAAGGCCTCTACAGGGTGACTATGGCAACAGAGGCAGAGCCCAATGCAGCTGTAGAGAAGATAAAATGGCACAACAGGAGGGATGAGGCCTATGGTCTCCTGTGTCTGAGTATTTCCAGAGACCTCCTTTTCCATCTTGATGGATTGACATCACCGAATGAAGTATGGGAGATGCTTTCTAATCTTTTTGGAAAGATAGATGAGATGAGGGGACATCAAATCAAAAATGAGCTGATTTCTTTGAGTCCAAATAGCTTTGAATCCCTGCAGCTATATTTCTCCAAGTTCAAAGCACTTGTTTTGCAGCTGAAACAGTGTGGGATCGAAAAGAAGGATGATCAGCTCGTCCTGGCCATTCTCTCAAAGCTAGGCCCTGACTACTCAGTGTTTGTTTCAACCTTCTATGCCACAAAACTAACAGCTCGAACCTCGAAGATGCCTAGCCTTGCAGATTTCATGGAATCTCTCACACAAGAACAGGACAAGCTGGTGATGATGGGCACCATCAAACCATCCAAAGATCAAGCTCTGATTGCTGGAGATTTGAAAGTGGATTCAAAAAGAGAAAAGAAAGCTAAAAATCCACCTGAGCAAAAGAGAGACAAGAAACAGTCTCCAGAGGAGCCACAAGGTTCCAAGAAGAACTACCAGAAGAAGAAAAACAAAGGTGAAATGAACAAGTGTGCATACTACAATAAGGGCAATCACACTGAAAGCTCTTATATGAAGAAGCAAATAGACATGTTGACCCAACTCCTGGAGAAAAATGGCATCTCCCTTCCAGAAAGCTCAAAGAAGAGAGAAGGAGGATCAAGTTCAGATAACAGAGATAGAGTTCATGCATTGGTTGCTGGCACATCAAGATCACCCAGTTTTATCATTGATTCTGGAGCTTCAAGACACATGGTTTCGACCAAGGAGGCCTTCTCCTCACTTGATATGTCGAAGGGACCACCTATAGTACTGGGAGATGACTCTCTCACTGAAATTTTGGGCAAAGGGAGGATTGATCTTGATCATGGTCAGTTCAGCAATGTCTTTTATGTCCCTGGTCTTGCCTCCAACCTCTTGTCAGTGTACCAGATGATCACACTAGGTCTCCTAAGAAGGTCATATTCTCCCTTGATGAAGTTGAGATCATAGAGATCTCAAGTGGTAGAGTCATTGCAAAAGGAGTTGCAAATCATGCTCAAAAGGTATACATGTTCTCACACTTCCTACCCTACTCAAACCCCTCTGCTCTTATGATTCATGCTAATGAAGCCAGCAAGCTTTGGCATGAAATATTTGGCCACCTAAATTACAAGTACTTTCTGATCTTAGTGAAAAGGAGATGGTCATAGGGTTGCACAAGATAAAATTTTCCAATGGAGTCTGCCAAGGTTGTATCCTAGGAAAACACCCAGAGCATAAATTTGAGAGAGCTAGTCATGAGAGAACCTCTGCACCCCTCGAGCTGATCCACAGTGATGTTTCTAGCCCATTCCCTCATATGTCCATGAGTCAGGCCAAATATGCATTGACTTTTATTGATGACTTTTCTAGGTATTGCTGGGTTTACTTCCTGAAACACAAGTCTGAAGTTTTTGGCCTCTTCAAAGTCTTTAAGGCTTTGGTTGAAAACCAGTCTGGGAGGAAACTCAAGGTCCTCAGATCTGACAATGGTGGTGAGTATGTCAAGTCTGAGTTTATTAATTATTGTGCAGATGTAGGTATTCAGATGCAGCATTCTATCCCTTACACACCACAGCAAAATGGTGTTGCTGAGAGGAAGAACAGATCACTGAAGGAGATGGCAACATGCATGATGGAGGCCAAAACTTTGCCACCAAAGTACTAGGCCGAAGCTATCAAATATGCATCCTATATTTAGAATAGGGTGCCTCATAAAAAGATTGATGGTATGACTCCTTTTGAAGCATGGAGTGGGCACAAGCCAGATGTGACCCATTTCAGGATTTTTGGCTCAAGGGATTGGGCTAGAATTCCAACAAAAAAGAGAAAGGCTTTGCAGCCCCAAAGCCAAGAGTGTCTTTTTGTTGGATACTCTAAAGATTCAAAAGGGTACAAGCTGATAAATTTGAGCATAAACAAAGCCTTCATTGAAAGGTGTGTTCAGTTTGAAGAAGAACCCCTTGCAGCAGTGGAAGTTGGAGAAGCCTCTTCTCCACCTGAACCTCAGGAAGTAAGTAAATAGTTTTTTGAACATGCTGATTCTGATTTTTCTGATGGATATGAGTTTATTGCAGACCCTAACATCCCTACAAGGACAAAATGTGCAGCCAAGACACTACATGCAGCAGGAGAGCTAGCTGGGGATCCCAATGACCCAAGGAGGATTAGATCTCAATTTGAGAGTGGTATGTGCATGAAGGATCCTATGTTTGCTGAAAAATGCTATTTGATGGTGGAGTATAATCCTCAAACATATGAAGAAGCAGTAGGATATCCAAGATGGCAAAAATCCATGAAGGAGGAGTTCAGCTCACTTCAGAAGAGCAACACATGGGAGCTAGTGGATCTTCCCCCAGGGAGAAAGTTAGTCCAGTGTAAGTGGGTCTATAAGACCAAATTTGCTGCTGATGGTTCACCACTAAAGTACAAGGCCATATTGGTAGCCAAAGGATACTCACAAGTTCATGGCATAGATTACAATGAGACCTTTGCCCCAGTGGCAAAGATGGATTCCATCAAGCTAGCCTTAGCCATTGCAGCCTCAAGGAAATGGGAGGTACATCACATGAATGTAAAATGTGCCTTACTAAATGGAGATATCACTGAAGAGATATATATGCAGCAGCCTTAAGGTTTTTCTACTAACCCTTCTCTTGTGTGCAGGTTGAGAAAGTCATTGTATGGGCTAAAGCAAGCCCCCAGGGCTTGGTATGCCAAGATCGATAGCTTCTTGCTATCACTGAATTTTGTTCAGTGCAAATCAGATCCAAATGTCTATTTGAAGTTAGTTAATGGTTCATTAATGATCATTGTGTTATATTTTGATAACCTCCTCATTACAGGAAGCTCAAAGGATGAGATTGCTTCCCTAAAGGGTGCTATGAACCAAGCCTTCTCCATGACAGATTTGAGGCTCTTAAGTCAATTTTTGGGGCTTGAGATTGCTCAAACCAAAGCTGGAATCAAGGTGCACCAGTCCAAATATGCCTTGGACTTGCTGAACAAATATAGAATGAAGGATTGCAAAGCAAGCAAAACTCCTTTCCTTTCAGGAGTGAAGCTGGAAGAAGTTGATTCTTCACCTATGGTAAACAATACACTGTATAGGGAATTGATTGGATGTTTATTGTATCTGACACATACTAGACCTGATATTTCTTATTCAGTAAGTGTGGCTTCTATATACATGGATCAGCCTCTTGAGATCCATTGGAAATCAGCCAAAAGGATCCTTAACTTTGTTCAGGGAACAACGACACATGGGATCTTCTATAAAGCAAAATATGATCTTGATTTGATTGGATTTACTGACAGTTATTGGGTAGGTGATAGCACAGATAGAAAGTCCACATCAGGATATGTGTTCATACTTGCAGAAGGGCCAATCAGCTGGTCAAGCAAGAAATAGAGTGCCATTGCACTCTCATCTACAGAAGCAGAGTACAGAGGAGTTGTTAATGTAGCAACTCAATGTTTATGGTTGCAGGGTTTACTTAGAGAGTGTGGTTTCGAATCAGAGTACTCAACTACCATCTACTGTGATAACCATAGTACCATTCAAATTTGCAAAGATCCAGTTCAGAAGCAGAGAACCAAACACATTGAGATCCATATGCACTACATCAGAGAGCTTGTGCATGATGGCACCATTCACCTACTCTTCTATTCATCTTCAGAACAAGTAGCTGATATCTTCACCAAAGCATTTTGTGAGAAGACCTTCAGCAATCTCAAATCACTACTGGGGATTGCTGATCATGCTATGAAGCATGAGTGAAGATAAGATTTCCAAATTTTGTTTTACAGTCCATGTTTAAGGGAGGATTTTCCCAAGTTGGTTTTGCCTCTTTCCTTGGTTAAATGGACATGCGGTATGTAAAGGGTGACTAAGCCTTGTTTCTAGGCTCTATAATTTTCTAATATATTACTCATAAGTTAGACTTAAGGGGGGCTGTTAGAATAATCAACCCATAGTTAGCTACCTTAGACATTAATTTCATTATTTTTGTCTTATTTGCCTAGTTCATGTGTCCCACCTTGTGCAAGTTGTCATTTACCTATCCATAGTGGTCAAACTTGCCTTATTTCACTCATGTAGTGCTTGGGAAACCTCAAGGAATCAAATCTGCTTTATTCCTGGCCTCCTAAGCGCCCTTCTGCTTTTTCTGCTTTATTCCCTGCTTTTTCAGTGTTTTAAGGCAAATGGAAAAGCTTGACTAGGTGAGGTTGACTAGTTTTTTGTCCTACACATCCTCCTCTCTTTTCTCCTTGTAAAAGCATGTATTAGTTGTAATTCCATCACTATTTAGCTTGCCTAATCCTTTTTTCTAATTCGTAAGCTCCATGACTGATTTGGGATCAGCTTTTTGCACCTATGGAGGATTTGCTTAATTTTAGTAAGCCTGCTTTATGCTAGATTCGAATTGCTCCTCATGCATTCGAATCCCTTATGTAATTATTTAATGATGCAACCTATTATGTTACAGGGTTGGCTATTGTACACTTATTCAATACAGTTTAGTGTTCAGCTCATTATTCAGTCTCTTTTGTGAGTGATTTTGCATGTTCAATTGATAACTGTTGTGAGTAAAATTAATCTATCACTGGGTTCAATTTCCATAGTTGATTAGGTCTACAACAATTTTAATACTTACCTGCAGTGAAAATATCTTGAAACTTCTCAAAAAGGAAGCATTTTAGATTTTAAGCTAACAACATTGTGCAGATCTTGTATTACCAGTCCACAACAGTCATCTCCCCTCGATGCCCCTTGAGCATTACAGGATCTGCTTCTGTCCTGTCAGCCTGAAAATCATGATGTTAATGTTGACGAAATCACTCTCACTGTATAGAACTAAAACAATATAATGAGAACTCAAGCAGTTGGATTGACAATTTGAAAACAAACCTGCCATATAAAGACATTCTCATCACTTGAACCAATCAGTATATAAGTCCCACCAGGACTAAAAGAATACTGCGACAATAGTATATTGTTACAATTATCAGCGTTTGACAGCAGTTGCAAATCACCAACACTAAGATCTTTGAAAATGAAGTGGAACGCTGGAAACACTGGAAAAGTGTGGTTGCATCTTTATATTTTTAAAGAATTATCATTGGTAAATTAGCAAGAGAATGTTAGTAGCAAAAATGATTTACCATCTTCCTGGAGCTAGATTTGGATGCTAAAAACGTTTGTCTCCTTGAAAGACTCATACTCCTATTTTGTTGGAATCATATGTAAGCAACTGGATTTGTAGATGCTCCAACCTCTTAGAATTGTCGCCTACTCATTGATACTTTTACTCATTCATGAATTCAACCTATTCATTCGTTGTCATAGGTAGGTGGTTTTCCAGAGGGTGGAAAATCATAAATGGATAGGATGAATTTGTAAATGGTCCACCAATTTATGATTTCAACCTAGTCATTCATTCGTCCTAAAGGATTCTGCATATTCAGGAATTTCATTGGAATTTGGGGTTTTCATTGGAAATTTGGATCACATGCATATTGGGGTTTTCATTGGAATTTGGGTCACATCCTTCTTACATGCTTACTGGGATACCCTACTAGTTTTCCCAGTAACAACTAGCTATAAGACCATTGTTACCATAACCTACAACATCCAATACAGATTATTGACATACTGTAAACGAAGGTAAAAATTTGCACTAAAGCATAACATGTCATACTTTTCTCATGTTTCTTCTTAAATTGCAATATTATTCTTCATTTTTGAATTGTAACTAATTTCACACGACATATTTTTATACTGTATGGTGATTTAGGTCACAACTAACTGATATTCTCGATGGTTTAAAGGAGAAGCCGGATGTTGGAGCACTATTGCAGGTGCCTATATCTACTTTTTTTTCCTTCATTTGCTACACAAATTTCTATTTCTGTAAAATTTCCATCTATTTTCCCTAGTCCCTGCGTTGTTGACTATTTTCTGCAATTTTTGTAACAATAAGTTGGTTTTATGCAGTAGCTTACCTAGCACTGATCGAGGAATGAATAACATTGCTATCTATATACAGTTTGTTGTGTTCACCTGTATATGCAAGATATTCTTGCTCTAATCTTTAAAATCAGTTCAGAGCTCTACAATTAAATACTTTAGGATGACAAGTACGATTTAGATATACAGTGAATAATGTCAAATTGGCACTCATCTCATTTAAATCTATAGTGGCTATCTGATATCTTGTCTTATGTGTGCTCTTGTAAGTTCCTAACTAGTGTTAACCCCATGGAAGTTATAAAAATCATTGGAATGACTGGCTTTGAGAAACTAGGTTTTGAAAGTTTGATCTTGGACATGATTAGCCCTGCCAAGACATCCTTGGGATTTGGGTGTTTGGCTATTGGTGTTTGGGATTACCACTTGTCCACCTCTATACTGGCCCTAGTGAATAGCATTTAACATTGCATGGGGGAAGTGGGTGTACTATGTTTGATCAGGTCTATTGGTGAGAGATCTGATGGTTGATTTTTGATAAGTGCTTTTGATAACCTAGCCTTCTCTCTCCCTTGTAGCATCTTCTTGCATTTTGGTTTTGAGGAGTTGAGAGCTTGACCCTTTGCACATTCAGTTAAGTGCTTTCTTGGCCATGACTATTAGCCTGGGTTGTAAGTGTTTTTGTTGACTGATTGTTGGCTATTGAAAAGTTTGGAACTGCATCCAAATTGTGTGTTCAGCTATGTTTGGATAAAGGTAGACTCATACCTTCCTCTATGTTTCCTTTTTGGTGCATTGTTTTTGGTTGATGGGTAGGAATTACTGTTTGGTTGAGTGACTCTGCCTTGTGTTTTTCTTGCCCTTTGTTACATTTGAGCTCTATCACTGTTTTGTCATTGTTGCTTTCACTTGTTCGGTCACTAATGTATGAGGCCAAGTTGTTCTTTGGCTAGTCTGTTTGTAGGGTTTGATGTTGCTATTTAAGCCATCGATCCTTTGCATGGCTCAGAGTCCAGACTGTGAGTTGTTAATGCATAGTAGGCGGAATTGTTGGTTATCTGTTGGCTGTTGGTTATGTGCAGGATTGTTAGAGATACGTGCAGGCTGTTAGTTATGAAAACAACATTGGCTTTCATTTGATACTGACAATAAAACATGGCAAGCCAAATGAGTTTTGGACCTAGTACATGTTGATTTGCATGTTCCAATGAAAACACTTACAATATATGGAGATAAGTAATTCCTATTACTGGTTGATGACTATTCAAGGAAAATTAGGGTTTGTTTTATGAATAATAAGTCAAGTCATTGTTCAAATTTTGTAACATGAAAAGCTTTGGTAGAGAAACAAACAAGTAAACAACTGAAAGCTTTAGGATATGATAATGGAGGTGAGTTTGTTTCAACTTAGTTCAAAGAATATTGCAAAAGGGAAGGTATACATAGGCGGTATACCACTCCATACACTCCACAACAAAATGGAGTCATGGAAAGGAGGAATAAGATAGTTGTGGAGATGGCAAAGTGCATGGTGCACAGCCAGAATGTACCATAGCCATACTGGGAAAAACCAGTGAATGTTGTGGTTTACATCCTTAACAAAAATCCTTGTAAATATTTGTAGGATATCACTCCTAAGGATTCATGGTTAGGTAGAAAACCTTTTGTAAGAGATTTTCATATTTCAGTTGTATTGCTTTTGCAAATATTCCCAAGGAAAAACGTTCCTAATGAATAACTGGATGTTTCTACAAACAAAATTGTGATTAATAGAGATGTTGTAGATGAGAAAATATCATTCTTCTGTGATGATGGTAAATCTATGGATAGTACTAAGTAGTGTATGGGAAATTGTTTCTCATTCAAGAACAAGTTCTGGTGTTGAAATCAAACAGGACTCAGAGCCAGAAACATCATAGGAGTCAAGTTCCAAGGAGGGGTTTGGTGAATAAGAGGGGGATTATCAATCTTCACAACAGAGAGAGATTCTTGATCTTCACAGAAATACCAAGAGGGCCAACAAAGGAAATGGAAATGGTATTATACCACGATGGAAGGATATTGAGAAGATGAGTTTCCAAAGGCACTAGAAGGAAAGACTACATGATTGAGGAAACAAATTGTGCAAGGCATTGAGCATATAAATTTTTCTCTAACTTCTGTTGTTTTTGTGTCAGGTAAGCACATTTGAAGAATCCAAAGGAAAACTTGAATCAGAGGCTGCCATGAAAGTGAAATACGATGCATAGATGAAAATCAAGACTTGGGTCTTGTCCACATTACCTCTAGGGAAGAAAGCACTTGGTTGTAAATGGATTTTAAAATTCAAATATAAACTAGATGGTTCTTAAGACAAATACAAATCTTGTCTTGTTTCCAAATGATATGCACAAGATGAAGGGGTGTACTATGAAGAAATATTTGCCCCCACAGCGAAAATGGTAACTTTTCGACTAGTTATCTCCATTTCTACTCATTCTGGATGGAAGATATACAGATGGATGTTAAAAGTGCCTTGATGTAACCGCAAGGCTTTCATTTTTTTGGAAAGAAACATTTGGTTTATTGGTTGGTAAAGTCCTTGTATGGATGGTAAAATCCTTGTATGGACTCAAGCAGGCTCCTCAAGCCTGGTATTTCAAACTTGATCAATACCTTAGAGATTCTAGAGTTAGAAAAACCTATTATGAACCCACTTGCTATGTCAAAAATAGTGACGATGATATATTGATCTTATTTTGTCTATGTTGATGGTCTTCCCATCACCAAAAGCAGTGCCAACAAGATTCAAAAGGTGAAATTTGATATTTGATATATTTTTGAAATTACTGATTAAAGCCTGCTTCATTATTGTTTAGGTGTAGAATTTTTGCAATCTAAGCACGCTATCCTTTTATCAAAAGTCAAGTACGCCAAATCACTCTTCAAAAAATTTAGAATGATTGAAAATAATCCTACATCTACACCTATGGAAGTTGGCATAAAACTCTCTACTTACATGGACTCACCACTAGTCAACAAGTCATTGTATTGGAAATTGGTTGGTAGTTTGATTTATCTTACTACCACCCAATCATATCTATGTTTTTTAGTGATTTGTCTCTTTCTCAATTCATGTCTAATCTTGAAGAGTTACATTGGCAAGTTGCAAAATGAGTACGTCAATATTCAAAGGGACCCTTGACTTTGGCATTCTATATCAAAGATATGTTGACTCCATGCTAGCAGAGCATATTGATTTCAATTACACTAGATCAGTTGATACAAGGAAGTTAGAAATAGGTTATGTGTTCACTCTTGGTTTAGGAAGGTAATTTCATGGAAAAGTAATCTACAAGCTACAGTTGCCTTATCCTCCATTGACAAAAAATACAAGGCAGACTTTAGTACAGGTTGTGAGGGAATGTGGTTACGAAGAATATTGGTCGATCTTCAACTTGACCAAGCAGTGATAACCTCACTTTTCTGTGACAATCAGAGTGCTCTCAAAATGGCAAAAAATTCAGTCTATCATGCCATAACTAAGCATATTGAAGTTCATCACAATTACATCAGATAGTTGGTTGACAATCAAGACATTTGCCTTTATTATTGTCCTACAGCAGAGCAAATATTGACATAATGACAAAACCACTTGGTAATGATAAGTTCACTCATCGTGCCATGTTGTTAAAAAGAAAGCTAACTCTAGCTAGATTTTCATAATGGTGTAATGATCTAACATATAAGCTTTCACTCATAGTTCCATGTTAGAAGGAAAGCTAACTCCAATTAGATTTTTATCATGGTGTAATGTATTTGATGACAATGTGGCAGTGTTAGATGGAAAACTACTTTATGAGAACTAACACACATTATCTTTTACTCACCGTGCAATGTTTTAAGAACGAAAGCTAACTCCAACTAGATTTCCATCATGGTGCATTGTGATTGATGACAATGTGGTTGTGCTAGATGAAAAACTACACTATAAAAGTTTACACACATTAGATTTCACTCACCATGTGACGATTTAAGAATCAAAGCTAACTTCAGCTAGATTTCCAACACAACCCAATGTGATTGATGACAATGTGGTTGTGTTACATGGAAAACTACCTTATGAAAACTAACACATATTAGTTTTCACTCAT